>SZWC01015845.1:4534-28440 GCA_023375785.1 Penium margaritaceum | reverse complement strand
GGAGAAATATCCAAAAAGGTCCTTGGTCTTAGGATTGCCTTGTCAGAGTGTGCTGACTAGGATAAAGGTACCTCTCCTTACTTTTTAGGTGAGGTGAGATCCTTGTGTGCTAGCCATGGACACATGGCGATTCTCCATGGGTTTGTGGGTTATGTGACCACTAGGAGTGTGCCATGAGAGCATTCTCTAGCTCTCTAGGTCGTGTGTGAGTGGTCAGCCTGATTGCTAGGCTGATTTCCTCCCTTGTGTGAGATTATGGATTCTAGTGTGTGAGCCTTAGCCTCCATGGCTAAGTGGTGTGGCTTGTGAGAGGGCTGACTTGCCCAAGCTCTAGCTCTATATGTACTCCATCATTTTGAGTGATTGAACAACCATTCTTCAGCACAAGTGATGCCCTTCCAATCACACATGCTCGCTGCTCCAAGGCTCCCTCTCTCCTCCACATCCAACACGTATGTGGTCCCTTTCGCATACCGTCAAATGGAGGCAGCAGATATTTCCTCACATGCATCGACGACAACAGCCGCAAAGTCTGGATATACTTTCTCCAAAAGAAAAGTGAGGTGAAGGAGAATCTGCAGGCCTTTGTCGCTATGGTTGAGCGACAGAGTGGAAAGAAGGTGAAGGCATTCAGGACGGACAACGGGGGGGAGTATGAAGCTTGCAGGGAGTGGCTCAAGACACAGGGCTTTGAACACGAGAAAACTACGCCCTACTCACCTCAAAGCAACGGCGTAGCAGAGAGGATGAACCAGACGCTCCTAGGCATGACTAGGTGCATGCTCTTTGACGCCAAGCTTCCTCCTAGGTTCTGGGCTGAAGCAGCACGTACGGCTACCTACCTTGTGAACCTCACACCTACAGCAGCTCTGCGAAGGAGAGGCAAGAAGAAGCAGACACAGCAGCTGAAGACGCCTCAAGAAGCATGGTCAGGCAAGAAGCCGGACGCCTCCCATCTCAAGGTGTTTGGTTGCACCGGGTTTGCCAAGGTCCAGGCCGGTGAGGGCCCTGGAAAGCTCGATGCAAGAGCACGAAAGTGCATTTTCATCGGCTATGACACCGCCCACAAAGCTTATCGACTGTGGGACCAAGGAGCCAAGAAGGTCATCCGCAGCAAAGACGTGGATTTCCACGAAAGCTCTGTGAGTAAGGGAGAGCATCTCAAACTCGAGAACGCTCCAAAACAAGGAGAGTGGCTCACTCTCCTTGAAGAGGGAGACGAAGCACCAGCACAATGGCATGGGATAGGTGCTGCAACAGGGAGAGGAGCTCATGAAGATGACTCGCAGGAGTCAGACTCTGATTCCGACGTATCCGATCCTCCGGAACATGAGGAGGATGCCCCTCCCATCATCAACGACGAACCAGACCTCCAACCTCCGCATCAACAGCACCAGCCAGCAGGTTCAAGGAGCAGTTCACGCCTCAAAGTACCTCGGCAGCATTACGACGCAGATAAGGGTGAATGGATAGGATTCAACTATTCATTCTTGGTTCAAGAGGAGCCAACGTCTGTCGCAGAGGCACTCACTCGGCCTGATAAAGCAGAGTGGGACGAAGCAATTCGCAGTGAAATCAGCTCCATTGAAGAGAATGGGACATGGGTGCTTGTGGACAGACCTGCCGGGGCTCACGTTGTGGGGTCCAAGTGGGTGCTGAAAGTAAAAAGGAAACAGGATGGAAAGATAGACAAGTACAAGGCACGGGTGGTAGCAAAGGGGTTCTCCTAACGGCCTGGCGCAGAGTACGATGAGACCTTTGCTCCAGTTGTGACGTTTGCCTCCATCCGGTCAATGCTCGCCATTGCTGCTGCCGAGAACATGGAGGTCCACTAGGTGGATGACAAGACAGCCTTCCTTTATGGCAAACTTGACAAGGAGGTATTGATGGAGGTTCCGGAGGGGGTTGATGCTCCTGAGGGCAAGGTGTGCAGATTGGTGAAGGCACTCTATGGGCTAAAACAAGCGCCAAGACTTTGGTACCAGGAGATGGACACGTTCATGGCCAAGGAGTCCTTCATGCACTGCGACAATGATCCCAGCATGTACGTGCATGAGAGTGACAAAGGGACAATGTTGGTCGCCTTGTACGTTGATGACCTGATTATATGCTCCTCTTCAACGCAGCTGCTAGATGATCTCAAGGGGCAGCTGAGTAGCAGATTCGAGATGAAGGACATGGGTCCTCTTGACTTCTATCTTGGAATTGCCATCAAGCGCGATAGAGCAGCGGGTACAATCAGCCTGAACCAGACAAAATACATCGACTCCATCCTCAAACGATACGACATGGCAGATTGCAAAGCTGCCAGCACACCCATGAGCTCGGAGTGCAAACTCTCCACCTCCATGTCCCCATCCAACGAAGCGGAGAAAACTGACATGCTTGGCATCCCATATCAGTCTGCGGTGGGCAGTTTCACGTATGCCATGGTCGCCACCCGACCAGATATAGCCCATGCTGTTGGGCAGGTGAGTCGGTTTGTGGCCAATCCCGGTCCACTTCACTGGCAGGCCGTGAAGCGCATCATGCGCTACCTTCAGGGGACGCGCCACGTAGGCCTCCAGTTTGGAGGCATTGCTGGATCCGCATCACTCCGTCTCATGTGCTACACTGATGCTGATTGGGGAGGGAATATTGATGACAGAAAATCTACCTCCGGCTTTGTGTGTATGTTGAATGGAGGTGCAGTCAGTTGGGCAAGTCGCAAGCAAGAATGTGTCTCTCTGTCAACAGCTGAAGCTGAGTACATCGCCTTGGCTGAGGTGTGTAAAGAGATGCAGTGGCTACGAAGCTTGCTATCTGAGATGAAGGCACCACAAGCAACGGCGACGGTCATCAAGATTGACAACATGAGCGCCATTGACATGTCAAAGAACCCCGTCCTGTCGAGGCGCACAAAGCACATCGAGATCCGCTACCACTACGCTCGAGACTTGGTCTACAAGCAGACAGTGGAGCTCGAGTATGTCGGTACCAAGCTCAACCGGGCTGACATGCTTACAAAGCCACTGGACAAGGATCTCCACCAGGCGGGCAGGCAAGGTATTGGCATGGTCAACGCAAGTGATGACGAATGATGATGGTCACTGACGCAAGGTGCAAGNGGTGAGTGGTTACCTTGGCCATTTTGTTGATTTGGCCAAGTGAGAGGTCATGAGGTCGATCCTGGCCCCATGCATATCTTGTTTGCTGTGGAAGCTTCCAAGAAAGAAAGTCCGTAGCTTCTTGGACGCTACATGGTTGGTCTGTCACCTTGACACTAGGATGCTTATGTGTCAAGCCCACAGTGCAAGTCTATTGGTGACGTGGCTGGTTCAGGCCACTTCCCAGGAATGTGCTTTTGAGTTCTAGGACTGGACAGACAGCTATAAAAGGACTTGTCTTGCATGCTGATTAATCAACCCTTGCTTGATGCTCTCTTGCGTATTGACGACTTGAGCTCTTCTTGAGATGTAATGCTAAGGCGTTAGTACTCTTGAAGGTGAAGTGTATGCCTGATTAAGTTTGGGGTGCATGACACATACCTGCAAAGGAAGAAGGTGTAAGAACCTTTGTGAGCTTTTCGGTTTCGCGGCTTCTCTGCCGGAGGTGGTTAGCTCAGTAGCTAACACTTGCTTTCTGTACTGCATTCAGCTTTGACAGGGGAGAGAGCAACCATTGACTATTTCTTGGAATTCTAGCTGACATGACCCCCATTCAAAAGAAAGACATAGATAGAGGTGGACCGGTAGGTGACGTGATCTCCCGAAAGATCCGTATCGTATAATCTACGGAAATTGGTGTTGCTAGTAGAATAATAGCAAAGGCCAAGCGTGGCCATGGAGCGTAGGTAGTGGGTGCTGCATTCGAAAATAAAGATATGGTCATCTTGAGTATTTTGGCAACGTTGGCTGAGGATGCCAATGACATGAGAGGTGTAACAGAGGCATACATAAAGAAATCCACTATTCTTGGGAAACCCTTGGCCATTACAGGAGCAAGGATGTCAACTTGGTGCACGGATTTTTTTTAGGCTGAGTTGGGTGACTAAAGGAATTACCATGGGGGTGGCATCTCCAAGCTGGAGTTTTTCAACAACACGTTCAGTGCAAGTGGCCTGATAGTGCTAGATCTTACTACCTCAAGTTGGAATTTACTCCATCCAATAAGTAGGTTACTAATTTTTGCACCAAGCCATTGATCCGTGAGAAGCAAGAGTTATGCAAGAAGGCATGCAGACTCAGTCCACTCCGACTATGAATCAGTGGGAGATTGTTGGGAAAAGGGCCATCCGGCTTTGTTTCGGGTCCATAGGAGTAACATTCAAGTCCATAGTTACAGATGTATGCTCCGATCATCAATCCATTTTCACCATTGCAAAGACCAGGTGGCAAAACGTGTGCATCCGGCTGTGTTTCAAGCCAATCCAACGGTCGGATTCAAAGAAATGAATTTTCAATGTTTTAGGGATCATTGACGGCCGGTTTTGGGGTGACCATGGGTGCTGGCTCCAAGCCTTATCCTGAGAAAAGAAAAAGGAGAGAGGTCAATGGTCAAGTCTGTCAACCAACTTGAGGCAACCGACTAGAAACAAGGCCGACACAATGGCAATTGCCATCCACTCCTAGTATTTTAACTAGGAGGAAATATCACCCTCAGAATCATGGTTCCACACTGAGCAGTTCAACGGAATCACTTCCTTGCAGTGTGTCCTTAGCACCTGGTCACTTTCGCACGAGGAGCTAACTCCTGGGGCTTAGACCAACCAATTTTTTTTTTAGTTTTTGCTTTTGGTCGACAACGCTATGAGGAGACTCAAAGGTAAGAACTATAATCGACCTAAAGCAACTGACAGGTACTATACTCCTAAAGTCAGCCTCAATCCTAGGCGCGTAGTGGCTCATTAGATGAGCCACTTCGGGGGCAATCTGGATTGCATAATCCCTCCTTGGCTACATGACACTCTCTGTGACTGCCAAGTGGTGCCAGCCACCAGGAAGGACCTTGGAATGTTCTGAGATTGGCACTCTCTTTTGTCCCTCTTTTGGTCAAAAAGGAAATTAGTCACCGGGGCGGGATTTGACCCAATAATCTCTCACTCTAGAGACTAACTCTGGAACTTCTTAGCCATAAGGATTTGTCCTTAGTAGTTTTTGCCGGTTATTCTATCCAGTTAAGACCAAGGGGACTTGTCCGAAAAGAGTAGTGCACGCCTTATCTATCTCGACCAAACTTAGAGGACTTACTTCCAGGGATCAGTACATGCCTGGTCTGTCCTGTCGTGTTCCAAATGTCAGTATAGACAAGAGGCATATCAGATCAAGAAACTCTCCCTTGCACCTTTGACCATTTGCTGTGAGATATCTTCTCTCTAGCTGACTTGGCCTTAGTCTTCGTCCGCTACGTTGACGATATCCATCCCTCGGGTACTTGCTGAATGCAATTTTCTATCAAGCACCTTGGTCATGCAATCTGTGGGCATCTTCTTGGTTTCCACATGTTCCAGGTCAACAATCTCCTTTGCCAGCAGGTTACATGATTAGTGGTTTCTAATGTCGATGTGTTTGGTCCGCTGGGAGATGAGGTCATCCTGTGCCATTTTCATGTGACTCTTGTTGTCAATCTGGACCACCACTGCTTCTGTCTGTGGCACTTTCATTTCAACAAAGAAGCTGTGTAGGCACGATGTCTCTTGCGTGCTTCTGATAGCGCAATGTACTCTGGCTCAGCAGTCACTTGGAGAGGGAGACATGGTCATGCTGTTTGCTTATCCAAGAGGCTGTACCACCATTCAAGAGGTACATGAAGCCCGACATTGACGTTTTGTCATTAATTCTCCATCCCCAGTCGACGTCGGTATCGTACACAAGGCGAAGCAGGTCAAATCCTTCATGGCCTCCAAACTGGAGTCCCATGTATTTTGTCTTGTATAGATAGCGCATAATACGTTTCACTGCTTGCCAATGCTGTGGCCCTGGATCGGCCAAAAACATGCTGGCTTGTCTCACAACATAACAAATTTCAGGGCGTGTCCACGGCATACATGAGGCTAGCAACAATAGATCGGTAGGCAATTCTCTCCATCTCACGCTATTGTGCTTGTGTGCTAGGGCTCATGTAGGATAAGAGCATGCAGCCTGTTGTCACGGGTGTGCTGATGGGTTTGTAGTCATCCATGTTATAGCGTCTGAGGATCTTCATGATGTACTTGGTCTAGTTCAGTTTAATGGTACCTGCTCCTTGGTTGTGGTGGATGGCTATCCCGAAGTAGAACTTGAGAGGACCCATGTTTTTCCTCTTGAACTTGTTGCTGAGATCTGACTTCACCTTGTTCAACAGCTCAAATAACGATGAGCAGATGATTAGGTCATCCACGTACAGTGCAACCACAATCAAGCCTCGCTCAACCTCCCGCACATAGACACAAGGATCATTCTGGGCATACGTGAAGGTAAGCCCGGCCATGAAGCCGTAAATCTCCTTGTACCACATCCTTGGAGCTTGATTCTATCCATAGAGGGCTTTCACGAGTTTGCCTACCTTGCCCTCTAGAGCCTTCACCCCCTTGGGCACTTCCATCAGCACCTCTTTGTCAAGATTACCATACAAGAAAGCTATCTTGACATCCATCTGGTGGACCTTCTGATTGTTTGCAGCAGCAATTCCTAACATGGATTTGATGCAGGCATAGGTGATGACAGGCGCAAAGGTCTCCTCGTACTCTGAGCCTGCATGCAGGGAAAACCCGTTTGCCACGAGTCTTGCCTTGTACTTGTCAATAGTACCATCCTCCTTGAACTTCTTCCATCGTCCCCCTTTGACCCCACCACATAGACATTTGGAGACCTCTCCACCAAAAACCTTGTTTTTTTTCTCTTCAATGGACGCGAGTTTGCTGTCCACTTCCTCCTTTCACTTGGCCGCATCTGGCATGTCCATTGCCTTTGGTACAGTTACAGGCTCTCCTTGAGCCAGACATGACCAGCTGAGTCCAATGCATTGAGCACTATCAACATCATACTTTGGCGGAGGTTGTTTGTGGCACATGCTGCGCAGGAGTGTGGCTGGTGGTGTTTTAAGGCTTTGTTGCTCATAGTGTTTTTGTTTGGGTAATGCTTGTGGTGCCAACAATCCATTGTTTGAGGAAAAGCCACTGCCTCAGAGTTAGGCTCAAAACCCTTGGACGGCTCAGATTCACTGTTGGAGTCCGTTGCTCTGTCAGCATTCACAGCCACTCTCCCTGTTGCACCATCATCCTGCTTCACTAGCAACATTTGCCACTTTTCACGTGCTTGATCACGTGATTCGAGCAAGACAACCCACTCTCCTATTTTGGGATCAAGGAGCTCTTCCTTGCCGAGTGTCATTTCATCAAACGTAGCACCTTGACTCATGATGAGCTTTCTAGCTGCTTGTTCCCATAGTCTGTTGTACATTGTGTGCAGTGTGATAGCCAACAATTACACACTTGTTAGCACGTGCATCCAGCTTGCCAGTTCCCTCTCCTGATTGGACGTTTTCCCAAGAAATACAGCCCAAGACCCTCAAGTGTGAGGCATCTGGCTTCTTCCCTGGCCAAGCCTCTTGTGGCATCCTAAGCTGCTTCTCTTGCCGCTTCTTGCCTTGTCTGCAAAGTGGGGCTGCCGAAATGAGATTCACAAGGTAGCTAACAGTTCTTGCAGCTTCAAATCTGAAACAAGATGGGAGTTTGGCGTCGAAGAGCATATTTTGTGTCATGACAAGGATGGTATGGTCGATTCGCTCGGCAACACCATTTCTCTGATGGGTGTAAGGCGTAGTGGTCTAGTGGTTGATGCCATGTTGGGTCAATCAGCCCTTACATGCCTCGTACTCACCACTATTGTGTGTACACATCGTCTTGACCTTGCTTTTTCTGCCACTCTACCATGGAGATAAACTCTTGTAGCTTCTCCCTTTGCCTTGACGAAGTAGTTCCACATCTTGCAACTTTGCTCATTAATGAAGGTGAGCAAATACTTTGTGCTACCACTTGGAGTGCAGAATGATCCACTCACATCAGAGTGAATCAGGTCCAAGATTGTTGCCGCACATTACACATTACGCTGAAAGGGCTTTCTCTTTGCCTTGCCTTGGAGGCATGGCTCACATAGCTTCTTGCACTTTCCCTCATCCTTGGCCTTGCATCCCTCCATCCCATGAACCACATTATGTTGCTGTATAGCTTGTAGTGTGCTGTCAGCCACATGGCAAAAGCGCCTATTGTTGGGAATAGGGCCATCCGACTCAGTTTCAGGTCCACAAGAGCAAGTTGAAGGAAAGCACCAGATATCTACTCCGATCTTCAATCTGACTTCACCATTGAAATGACCAGGTGGCAAATTGTCTACAGTCCAAGTTTCACGCCGATCCAACGCTCGGATTGTACTAAGATAAGAATTTGCAAAGTTTCCGAGGTCATAGATCGCCAATGTCTGGGTGACCATGGGTGACGGCTCCATGCCTTAGCCTGAGAAAAGAAAAAGGCAAGAGGTCCAGGCTCAAGACCTAATGGAAGAAATATCCAAAAAGGTCCTTGGTCTTAGAATTACTTTTTCAGAGTGTGCTGACTAGGATAAAAGTACCTCTCCCTACTTTTTAGGTGAGGTGAGATCCTTGTGTGCTAGCAATAGACACATGGCAATTCTCCATGGCATTGTGGGTTATGTGACCACTAGGATTGAGCCATGAGAGCATTCTCTAGCTCTTTAGGTCATGAATGACAGGTCAGCCTGATTGATAGGCTGATTTCCTCTCTTGTGTGAGATTGTGGACTCTAGTGTGTGAGCCTCCATGGCTCAGTGGTGTGGCTTGAGAGAGGGCTGACTTGCCCAAGCTGTAGCTCTATATGTACTCCATCATTTTGAGTGATTCAATAACCATTCTTCAGCACAATTGATGCCCTTTCAGTCCCACATGCTCGCTGCGCCAAGGCTCCCTCTCTTCTCCAGATCCAACATTTGGTATCAGAGCCAAGGTCTGCCACTTTTAGCTAGCACAGGCCGTCACTTTGCGAGTGACGGGTTAGGGGCAAAACTTCACCAAATTTGAGACTCAACCAATGGATCCTCAAGTTTGCGAGACAAGCTTTCTCATGAGTCCACGATTGCAAAGATCCAACGGTCGGATTGAGGGTTATGCTCATAACGAGGTCGGCCAAGGCTACACTCTTCTCTATAAGTAAGACTGTCGCCTTGTAATGAACATAACTCTCGATTCTTTGTCAAATTTAAAACATGGTACATGAAATTTGTAGTATTTTTCCTAAGCTTTCCATTGGTGCAAAAATATTTGGATTCCATTGATTTGTTTGGAAGAAATGACGTTTACAAGCTGGTTGATATGAGTTGGAGTAGGAGCAGAAGCATACCCTGTTTTCAAGAGGGCATATCTTTCAAAATCCTTGTTTAATGACCTGTTTTATGGCTCGATCCAAAAGGTTTTGAGCTGAAATTTCCAGTGGTGGGCTAAGGTTTTCCAAATTCCTAGTCTGCTGACATCTAAAGTCCATTTTTGGTCAGAGAGAGTTTTGGAAGTAGGAGCAACGGAAGCAGGGGTAGCGCGACCACCCAAGGCCAACGCTGAGCATCACCAAGCCTCAAAATGGCAACAGCAGGCGTTCTGACAGCAGCCTAGCCTTTTGAGAGATTGGAGGGATGCGCACACTTCACATTTGAGAATATCCATTCCTACCTCCTTTTGGAGGAGAGGGGCTTGTGGGAGGTGGTGAGCAGCGACGAGTCAGCTCCAGATCCGCAAGCAATAGGCATCACTACAGCAGAGATGGTGGCGGGGATGACGCCGTAGAAGGGTGCAGCTGGTGGAGGATCATCTGTAGCTATACCAGTGGAGTATGAGGAGCGGAATAAGAAGGAAAGGCAGACCTACCGATTGCTTGTATGTACCATCTCCAACACGCATCTTCAGTACGTGAGTGACAAGGCAACTGCAAAGGAGGGATGGGACACGTTGTGAAAGAAATATGAGAGCAAGGATCCCTAATTCCTCATGCTTTTGGAGGAGAAGATGATGGTGCTAAAAATGCAGGGTGGTGAAGAGATGGAGGCGTACATGGACAGGGCAAAGGAGCTGGCAAAGCAGCTGAGAGCGGCCATCGCTCTTATGGAAGAGACATGCTTCATCTTTCTTTTGCTGAGGGGACTCTCAACTAGCTCCGACACGGTGTGAGAGATGTTAGAGTGCTGGCCAACTCTGGACCTTGACTTCATGTACACACACACCTGGTGTAGGTGTAATTGAGTTGCAATGTAAGAAAGTGCAGTGGCGGTGGAAAAAGTGAAGCAACATTTTTTGCCACGAGCACACACAATCAGCAGCAGCAACAGCAACGGTTTGGGCAGCAGAGAGGCAAGAAAAAGGGCAGGTGCCACTACTGCAAGAAAGAGGGGTACTACAACAAAGATTGCTTCAAGTTGAAGAGGGACCAAAAGGAGCAGTAGTAGCAGCAGAAAAACAGCAGTCTCCATAATACCAGTAGTAGCTGTTACAACAACATCAGCAGCAATAGTAGAACTAGACCGGCGTGCGTCACTTTGGCAACATGAACGTGGCCAAGGAGGTGCGCGACCACCTCTTCATGGCAAAATCAGACATGTCGCAAATGGAGAAGGCATGTCTTGCGTGGTACAAAGACTCAGGATGCACCAAGAGCCTGACGCTTCACAAGGAGTGGTTTACATAGCTGCTATCCGTGCCCCCACGACCGATTCCTTTGAGTGATGATCGGGTGGTGTATGCTGAGGGGATTGGGATTGTGGAGATGTAGCTGGAAACCCCACTTGGCATTGAAGTGGGAGTGTTCCATCGCATGCTCTATGTACCTGATGCTACATTCAACCTTTTCTCAATCTCCTCTCTCACCAACACAGGACTGCGCGTCGTCTTTGACGATGACTATGGCTACATCCTCAACAAGGACAATGGAGAGGAGTTGGCCAGGTCGGTGAAGGAGGGCGACATGTACCACCTGCTAGGGGTAAATAAGATCCCACATGAGTAGAGTCTTGCAGTAGTGGTGTGGGCAACGGATGGTGAGTTGAGGCATATGTGCTATGGCCACATTGGCATGCGCGCCTTGTAGTAGCTTCAAGCAAAGCAGATGGTGCGTGACTTACCCACCATCTCCAACTTTGAGCAGCAATTATGCATTGGCTGTTTGGAGGGAAAGCAGCATCGCGAGGCATTCTCTGGAGGAGGGGAATGTGCAAAGGAGGCGTTGGAGCTGTTCTACACAGACTTGTGAAGCCCGATGCAGACCCAGAGTTTTGTAGGCTCTAGGTATTTTCTGACCTTCATTGATGATTTCAGCCATTACACTACTGTGTTTTTCCTTTCTTCCGAGGACCAGTGCTTAGACAGGTTCGAGGTGTGGTTTGGCAAGAAGCCGAGCGTGGGTCATCTTTGCGCGTTTGGCAGCTTGGCATATATGCACGTGTCGAAGGAGAAGTGGCAGAAGTGGGACGCAAAGAGGGCGTCGATGTTGATGACCGCCTATGACGTGGAAAACAAGGCCTATCTCCTCTACGAGAGGGATATAGGCCATGTCATCATCTCTAGGGAAGTCGTCTTTAACAAAAGCAACATCATTGGCACCAACTTCATCTGCGAAGAGGCAGGAGAACCAGCAACTGACAAAGAAATGGGAGCAAACACTCTCCCTGACCCAGTCTTTCCTGACCCTTCCACTACTGTGACAGTGGGAGAACCACTCTACTCTCCCTTGTCTGATGTAGCAGATACAACGGCCTCATCCGTAAAAGCAGAGGAAGGAGATGTAACACCACCAACAGCAGCAGTTGTGCCAGCATCACCACGCCAGCAACCCGCAAACGCTCCAGCACCTGGTCGAAGGTATCCTCTCAAGCTGCACTACAAGCCTGGTGAGCGCGATCATTTTTGGATGTTGTAGAAACCAGAACAAATGAACGTCGCAATTGTAGCAGACTTAGGTGAGCCGATGACATTCAAGGAGGCCATGGTTACACCAAATGTAGTAGATTGGGCGCAAGCTATGCAAAAGAAGATACGATCACAACTGGACAACGGCACATGGGAGCTCACTGAGCGTCTACCTGGATGCAAGGTGATCAAGTGTATATGGGTGTTCAAGAAGAAGCAGGGAGCAGATGACAACCTGGAAAAATACAAGGTGAGGCTGGTCGCCAAGGGCTATTTGTAGCAGGAGGGCATCGACTACATAGACACCTTTGCCCCTGTTGCAAAGTTTGCCTGTGTGCGCACGCTCCTCTCTTCTGTAGCAGGTGAGGACAACAAGATTCACCACATGGATGTCGACGATGTTCTTGAATGGTGAATTGGAGGAGGAAATCTACATGGAGCATGCAGAGGGGTTTGTCATGGATGGCCAAGAGCACCTGGTTTGCAAGCTGCAGAAATTGCTTTATGGCCTCGAGCAAGCGTCGCGTGCTTGGAACCTGAAGTTGGATGCGAAGCTGTAGTGTGACTACAGCGTCTATCGTGGGCAACATGGGCATGATATCCGCACAATAATTGTCTATGTGGATGACATGCTACTCCTTTCCAACAACATGTATGCACTACAAGAGTTCAAGGAGGCCATGTACAAGCATTTCCGGATGTCTCATCACGGGGAGGCGTCATACTTCCTCGGCATCCGGATCACACGTGAATGCAAATCACGCTCTTTCTCACTGCAGTAGAGTCGCTATGTCAAGGATATCTTGCAGCGGTTTGGCATGGGAGAGGCCAAATCCATTGGCACGCCGTTAGAGTCGCGACAGTACTCGTGTGCTTCAGTGGAGAAGCGGATGCATTTGAGCGGCACAAGTACCAGAGCACCATCGAGAGTCTCATGTACATGATGGTGGCAACCAGGTTAGACCTCGCATTGGTTGTTAGCACTGTGAGCCACAAGGCTATTCCAGGACCTGAACACTACAAGGCAGTGAAGCGGATCTTGCGCTACCTTGTCGGAACCATCAACATCGGCATCACCTATAGCGTCAACAACAACAGTATCATCGTTTACATAGTTGTAGATTAGGCTTCAAACCCTGAGGACTGCAATTCCATCTCTGGACATGTGTTCCTTATGAATGGCGGGGCCATCAGCTCTTACAACAAGCGACAGGTGATCGTGGCCACCTCAAGCACGGAAGGTGAATACGTCTCTATTAGTTTTGGAGCCAAAGAAGCAGTTTGGCTTCAACGTCTCATGGCAGAGATGAGTGGAAGTACAACAGTTCCAGTTCCCATGCGCGTCGACATCCAGAGCGCAATCGCACTCGCCAAGAACCCAGAGCACCATACTCGCACCAAAAACATCGACATCGCCTATCACTTCATTGGACACATGGTGCAGGAGGGTGCTATCAGGCTGTAGTTTTCTCAAACCAGCAAGTAGGTTGTTGATTTATGTACCAAGCCAGTGACTCGTAAGAAGCAGATGTTTTGCATGAAGGCATGTGGAATCAGCCCGCTTTGACTACGGTAAAGTGGGAGATTGTTGGAAAGAGGGCCATCCGGCTCAGTTTGAGGTCCACAAGAGAACGTTTCAGGAAACTATGATATTCCTGCTCCGATCGTCAATCGCACATCACCATTGAAAAGATCAGGTGGTAAATTGTATACGGTCCAAGTTTCAGGCCGATCCAACGGTAGGATTAGGAGATATGAACTTTTGATGTTTTCACGGTCATAGACCGCCGATGTCTTGGTGACCATGGGCGACGGCTCCATGCCTTGGCCTGAGAAAAGAAAAAGGCAAGAGGTCAAGGCTCAATACCTGATGGGAGAAATATCCAAAAAGGTCCTTGGTCTTAGGATTGCCTTGTAAGAGTGTGATGACTAGGATTAAGGTACCTCTCCTTTCTTTTTAGGTGAGGTGAGATCCTTGTGTGCTAGTCATGGACATATGGTGATTCTCCATGGGATTGTGGGTTATGTGACGACTAGGAGTGAGCCACGAGAACATTCTCTAGCTCTCTAGGTCGTGTGTGACTGGTCAGCTGGATTGCTAGGCTGATTTCTTCTCTTGTATGAGATTGTGGACTCTAGTGTGTGGGCCTTAGCCTCCATGGCTAAGTAGTGTGGATTGTGAGAGGGCTGACTTGCCCAAGCTCTAGCTCTATATGTACTCCATCATTTCGAGTGATTCAACAACCATTATTCAGCACAAAGGATGCCTTTTCAATCCCATATGCTCGCTGCTGCAAAGCTCCCTCTCTCCTCCAGATCCAACACTTGTTTGACAACTTAACATTTGTGTCATTGGTAGAATTGGCCACCATGGTGATGGCTTGTGGTGCAACATCAGGCTTTGGAGACTTGGGCTCTTCAACCACCGCATATCCCTCATCTCTACTTTCAATGGACCTGGTATGTAGCACATAGAGCCCATGAACTCTTGGGACCTGTGGAACAAGACTATCCTTGGAATAAGAGATCTAGATGTCATTGTTATTGACAATCACGACCTTTTCCTTCATGAAGACCACCGTCATGTCTTGGGCCGTGATTTTAGACATTGGCAAGAGGTTTGACGTAAGAGAAGACATGTAGACGATGTTATATAGCTTTCTCTTTCTTAGCATTGTTCACATTGATGCTGATCAACTTGTTCCCTTCATCTTGTGCATGGGCAAGGTTGCTGTTGGCACTCATGAAGCGACGTTTGATGTCCCAAATGGAGATGAACCCATCCTTCTATGTTGAAGAGTGGTGGTTTGTTCCAGAGTCAAGCCCGTAGGCTTCACCATTGAGAGCTACTGCTCCCTTGTTCATGCAACATAGGCAAAAATATTGGCCTCATTGGCACTGCATCACATAGCGTCATTGCACACATACTCCAATATAGCCTCAAATGTTAGCTCCTCCTCCTTCAAGACGGTGATTTGAGAATCCCAACTTTCAGGTAGTGCCACGAGGTGGATCATGGCTTGCATGTTGGTGCCGATTTCCCAATTCAAAGGGGTGATTTATTGCAACTGCCCTTCGAACCACACTAGGAAGTCCGGAATCGACTCCCCCTTAGTCACCCGCATCCCAATCAGGTTTTCAAGAATAAAGAGGCCATTAGCAAGAGCCATTGATTGGTACATACATGCAAGCTTTTCATAAGCCTTCGATGTATGTGTGATGCCATGGAGATGGGCATGGTGTGACTCATGAACTCATGTCACAAGGATCGCAAGTGCCATGTCACAAGGATCGCAAGTGCCATGGCACTCCATTCTTCATAGCCTGGGTCGTCCTTTGGTGGTTGAACCTCTTCTCCAAGGAACATTTTCACATAGACGTGCGCTCTCCTGATGATCTCAATTTTCCATTTCCACAAGGGAAAACCCACCCTTGTTAACTTTGACGTGCCACCATTGACTTGCTCGAGACAAAGCATCTTAGGTGTTGTTATACTACTTCTTGACATCTCTACTTCTTTGCTTTGTTGAGGCTGATATAGGCTGATGTCGACTTTTGCCTCATATTGGTTTGGAAGGTGTAGATCCTTTGCTTACCCCTCAGCCATTGATCACATGCAGATATAAAGGAATGCACTATAGCAAACCTAGGGTCCTGCCTCCAAGGGCAGAGCTTATCTTGGTTAGGGCCTGAGGGCCGTACCTCAAAGGGCAGAGATTTTCCTTGGCCCTTGATTGCTAAGTTCCAGCATCCACCGTTAGAGCTGATGGAGCACATGGAGCTCATGTGAACTTCAAAACAAAGAGGACAAAAGAGCACCCAAAAGCATGCCTTTTAACCAGTCAGTGTGGGCCCATAATCCTTTGTCGACCGGCTTACAGCAACGGACTAGAAAACAAAGCCGACATAATGGCACTTGCCGTCCCCTCCTAGTATTTTAATCATAAGAATATGTCATCCTTAGAATCAGGGTTCCACACCGAGTATTTCATAGGAATCACTTCCTTGCACTGTCCTAAGTACCTGGTCATTTTTACGCGAGGAACTAACTTGTCGGGCTGAGACCAACCAATACTCCTCTAGTGTCTGCCTTATGGTGGATAACTTTGTGAGTCTCAAAGGTAAGAACTGAATCAGCAATAGGCAACTGACAACTACTTATAATCATAGAGCCATCCTCAAGCCTAGGCGCGCAATGGCTCCTTGGATGAGCCACTTTGGACGCAATCTAGATTGCATCATCCCCCTTGGCTACATGGCACTTTCTGTGACGGCCAAGTGGCGCCAGCCTCTAGGAAGGACCATGGAATATTCTGAGATGTCTGTGAGAACCATCCTGTCACTGTTTTGGTCATTAAGAGAATTAATCATTGGGACGGGATTCGACCCAGTATCCTCTCTCTAGAGAGTAACCCTGGAACGTCTAAGCCACAAGGAATTGTTCTAGGTAGTATTTTCTGGCTATATTATCTAGTTAAGACTAAGTGGACTTGCTCAAAAGGAGCACTACATGCCTTGTCTATTTGGACCAGTCTTAGGAGACTTATTCCAAGGGAGCACTACATATCTAGTCTGTCCAGTGCCTATCCAAATATCTGCTATGGATAAATGGCATATCAGATGAACAAATACTTGATGGAAAAAATATGCAAGAAGGTCCTTGGTCTTAGTATTGCCTTGTAAGAGTGTGGTGACTAGGAAAAAGGTACCTTTCCTTATGTTTTATGTGAAAGTAAATCCTTGCGTGCTAGCCATGGACACATGGTGATTCTCCATGGGATTGTGGGTTATGTGACCATTAGGAGTGTGCCATGAGAGTATTTTCTAGCTCTCTAGGTCATGTGTGACTGGTGAGACTTTTTTCTAGACAGATTTCCTCCCTTGTATGAGATTGTGGACTCTACTGTGTGAGCCTTAGCCTTCATGGCTAAGTGGTTAAGCTTGTGAAAGGGCTGACTTGTCCAAGCTCTAGCTCTTCATGTAATCCATCATTTTGAGTAATTCAAGAAGCATGCCTTAGTATGTCTCATGTCCTTTCAGTCCCATATGCTTGTTTCTCCACGGCTACCTCTCTCCTGCTGGTCCAACAACTGGTGGGGAATATTCCACGTCTCACGCCGTTTCGCTTCCATGTCGGGCTCATAAAAGACAGGAGTTTCCAGTCTGTTGTCATGGATGTGCTGTTGGGCTTGTACTCAGAAGACTACAAGCGCTAGAACATGGAAATATTGTAGTACTTCAGGACCTCTATAATGTGTTTGGTCTGGTTTAGCTCAATGGTTCCTATTAGTCAGTTGTCATGGATTGCTACCCCGAGGTAGAACTCGAGAAAACCAACGTCCTTTGTCTTGATCGTGTTTTTGAGATCTGACTTCAGCTCGTTATACAACCTGATAAACAATGACCAGATGATCAAGTCACCCACATGCAGTATAAACAACATGAAGCATCGCTGATCTTCCTACACATAGACATAAGGGTCAGTCCTGTAGTATGTGAAGGTGAGCTCGGTCATGAAGTTGTCCATCTCCTTATACCACATCCTTGGAGCCTGTTTTGATGCGTAAAGCACTTTCACGAGTTTGCATACCTTGTCGTCTAGAGCCTTGACTCTGTCAGGAAATTCCATCAATATATCTTTGTCTAGCTTTCCATAAAGAAAAATTCTCTTTACATCCATTTCGTGGACCTTGTGATCTTTGGCAGTAGTACTATCGAACATGGATCTGTTGGAGGCAAAGGTGATAACAAGTGCATAGGTCTTCATGTACCCCGAGCCTCCAATTTAGAAGAATCCATTCATGAGAGCTCTTGCCTTGTACTTATCAAATCTATCATCCTACTTGAACGTCTTCCGGAGTACACACTTTTACCCGACCACATGGGCATTTAGAGCCTATCTACCACAATCCACGTTCCGTGCTTGTAAGTGGAGGCAAGTTCACTGTCAACTTCGTCCTTTGACTTGGCTGCATCTGGCATATTCATTACATCTGCTACAGTCACATGCTCTCTCTCAGCCAAACATGACCAGCTTTATCCTATCCATTGGCACTCTCAACATAGTAGTCAAACAGAGGTTTCTTCTTGCACGTGCTATAGAGGAGTGTGATTGGTGGTGCCTCAAGGCTATTCTAGTTCTATTGCTCTTGTTTGGGTGATGCTTGTTGTATGGATGTTCTCTTGTTAAAGGAAGATCCACTGGTCTCAAAGTTGGACTCCGAGGTTTAAGATGATTGTGATGCAGTGTCACAGTTCGTCACTCTGTCACCTTGCACAACCACTCTACCTGGTGCACCATCATCCTCCTTGACTGGCATCATCTACAAGTTCTCCGGTGCCTGATCACCTGGTTGAAGCAACTCAATCCGATCTTTTGATCAGGGAGCATGAAAAGGATACAACAGCTGTTCCAAACTTGACGTCTCGACTCCTCATCAACGTTTAACCTGCTTGGTCTAGAGCCTGTATGCCTTGTGTAAAGTGTCATAGCCAACCATTACACACCTGCGAGTGCATGTTGCCTGCTTACCACTTCCTTCTCTTACTTGGAATCTTTGCCCACGCAGTATAGCAAAAAACCCTCATGTATGAGACATGTAGCTTTTTCACTCACTAAGCTCCCTGTAGCATCCTCAACTGATTCTCCTATTGCTTCTTGCTGCATCTTCCAACAACGGCTGACAGAGCGAGATTCACAAGGTAACAAGCAGTTGGCTTGACTTCAACCCAAAAGCGAGGAAGGAGTTTGGTGCAAAGAGCATACTTTGTAACATCGTATGAAAACTCTAGTTTAGGCACTCAGTAATGCCAGTGTTCTCAAGGGTGTAGGTCATGGTCGTTGTCAACCGGCCTGAGGCAACACACTAGAACATAATACCAACACAATTTTACTTGCCTTCCATGCCTAGTATTTCAACCAAGAGGGGATATCACCCTCAGATTCACTGTTATCTAGGAAGTAGTTAATAAGAATCACTTTTTTGTACTGTGTCCTCAAATTCTGGTCATTTTGCGCAAGAAGCAAATACTTCTTTAATGTCTGCCTTTGGTGGACAAATAAGGTTGGAGTCTCAAAGATAAGAACTACAATGAATCACAGGTAACTGAAGCCATCATCTAGCCGAGGGAAAAAGTGGTTCCTCAGAGGAGCCATATTTAGAGCAATCTCAATAGCATCATCCCTCCTGCCTACATGGCCTTTTCTGTGACTGCCAACTGGTGCAAGCCACCACGATGAACCTTGGAATGTTGTGATATCTCTCTTAGAACCTTCCTATCCCCATTTTGGCCACAAAGACAATAAGCCAATGGGGCGGCGTTTGACCCATTGACCTCTCGCTCCGGAGACAAACTTTGGAATATGTGAGCAACAAGGAGTTGTCCTCGGTAGTGTTTTGCTGGCTATACTATCCAATTTAGATCAAGGGGAGTTATTCCAAAGGAGGATTACATGCTTTGTTTATCAAGACTAGGCTTAGGGAACTTATTTAAGGAGAGAAGTGCATGCCTTGTCTGTCTAGTACCAAACCATATTTAAGCTAAGGATAAGGGGCAAACCAGACTGAAAGTCATATAGTGGTTGAGGCCATTTAATCTCAAATAGCCGTTACTTTCAACCGGCCCGAGGTAACGGACAAGAAAACAAGGCCAACACAATGGCACAAACTGTCCACTCCTAGTATTTCAACAAGGTCGACATATCATTATGAGAAATCAAGGTTCCACATGGAGTAGTTCTTAAGAATCACTTCCCTACACTATGTCCTTAGCACCTGGTCACTTTTGCGCAAGGACCAAACTCCTTGGGCCTAGACAAACCAATGCTTCTTTAGTGTCAGCCTTTGGTGGAGAACAGTGTTAGGAGTCTCAAAGGTAAGAACTGTAATGAACCATAGGCAACCGAAAGGTACTTATGGTCCTGGAGCTAGCCTCTAGCCGAGGCATGCAATGCCTTCTTGAATGAGACACTGTGGGGTCAATCTAGATTGCATCATCTCCTAGTGCCTCCATGGCGCTCTTTGTGACCGCCAACTGACGCCTCCCACCAAGAAGGACCTTGGAATTTTCTGAGATATCTCTCACAACCTTCCTCTTTTCCTTTTGGTCATAAAGAAAATTAGTCACTGGGGCAAGATTTGACGTAGTGACCTCTCACTCTATAGACTAACTCTAGAACATATAAGCCACAAGGATTTGTCCTAGGTAGTGTTTGCTAGCTATACTATCCATTTTAGACCAAGAGGACTTACAGCAAAGGAGCAGTGCATGCCTTGTCTATCTAGACCAGACTTATGGGACTCACTCCAAGGGAGCAATGCATGCCTAGCCTGTCCTATGCTTGTCCAAATAACATCTATGGACAAGGAACATATCAGATCAACCAACTCTCCCTTGCACCTCTATCCATCTGCTATGAGAAAATTTCCCTCTAGCTGTCTTGGCCTTAGTCTTTGTGCGCTGCATTGACCATACTGATCCCTCGGGTAACTCCAATGGAGTTCACTATCAAGCACCTTGGTCATGCAATCTACGAGCATCTTCTTGGTCTCCACGTATTCCAGGTCCACAATCCCCTTCGCGACCAGGTCATATGAGTAGTGGTACCTGATGTCAATGTGCTTGGTCCGCTGGGACATGACGTTATCCTGTGCCATTTTCATGGCACTCTTGTTATTGATTTGGACCATCGTTGCTTCCGTTTGTGGCACTTTCATCTAAGCAAGCAAGTTGCGTAGCCATTGTGTCTCCTTGTATGATTCTAACAGTGCAATGTACTCCACCTCAATGATAGAAAGGAAGACAGAGTCCTGATTTCTGCTTGCCCATGAGACTACACCACCATTCAAGAGGTACACGAATCCCTCCCCAGTCGGCGTTGGTGTATCATACAAGGCACAGTGGGTCAAATCCTTCTTTGCCTCCAAACTGGAATCCCATGTGTTGTGTCTTTTGTACATAGTGCATGATGCGTTTCACTGCTTGCTAGTGTTGTGGCCCTAGATTAGCCACAGACCTGCCAACGTGTTCCACAGCATAGCAAATGATAGGGCGTGTTCCTACCATGGCATACATGTGGCTGCCAATAGCAGACTGGTAAGGAATGTTCTCCATCACAAACCATTCTATTTCCGTGCTCGGGCTCATGGAGGATGAGAGCTTGCAGTCTGTTGTCATGGTTGTGCTAATGCGTGTGCATTCCTCCATGTTGTAGCACTTCAGAACCTTCATAATGTACTGTTTCTGGTTCAATTTGATGGTACTAGCGGCTCGGCAATGGTGGCTGGCTATCTCAAGGTAGAACTCAAGAGGACCCATGTCCTTCATCTTGAACGTGCTACTCAGATCTGACTTCAGCTTGTTCAACATCTCGACTGATGACGAGCAGATGATCAGGTCATCCACGTCCAGTACAATCAACATCAAGCCTCTCTTAGCCTCCCACACATAGACCATAGGGTCGTTCTAGCAGTGTGTGAAGGTGAGCCCTGCCATGATGCCGTCCATCTCCTTGTACCACATCCTTGAGGCATGTTTCAGCTCACAGAACACTTTCATGAGTTTGCATACGTTACCCTCTAGAGCCTTCACTCCCTCGGGCACTTCCTTCATCACCTTTTTATCAAGATTTTCATAAAGAAAACCGGTCTTGACATCCATCTGGTAGACCTCTAGATCTTTTGCACTAGCCATGTCAAACATGGACCTTAAGGAGGCAAATGTTATGATGGGCACAAAAGTCTCCTTGTACTCTAAGCTTGCACGCTGGGAAAATCCCTTCGCTACAACTCTTGCCTTGTACTTGTCAATAGAACCATCCTCCGTGAACTTCTTCGGAGTCCTTACTTTGACCCAACCACGTGGGCATTTAGGGGTTTGTCCACATGAATCCATGCTCTTCTTGTTCCCTTCAATGGATGCGATTTTGCTGTCCACTGCCTCCTTCCACTTGGCCGTATCATGCATGTCCATTCTCTTTGTTATGGTCACATGCTCTCCCTGCGCCAGACATTACCACCTGATTCCGGTCCATTTTGCACTCTCAGCGTCATTATTAGGCAGCGGTTTCCTATTGTACGTGCTACCCCAAAGTGTGGCTAGAGGTACTTCAAGGCTAAGTTGCTTCCGTTGCTCTTGTTTGCATAATGCATGCGGTGCCGACGATCCATTGTTTGAGGAAGAGCCACCGGCCCCAGAGGTCGACTCAGTGGCCCCGGAAAACTCAGACTCATTGTGAGAGTTTGTTATTGTATCAGCTTGTACAGCCATTCTCCGTGCTGCACCATCAATCTACTTTATTGGCACCATCTACCAGTTCTCATGTGCCTGATCACCTGACTCAAGCAACAAAATCCAGTCTCTTGATTTGGAAGCATGGACAGGTTCCAGCAACTCTCCCTTGCAAAGATCGAATCAAACTAGACATCTTGGCTTGTGACAAGCTTTCCAACTGCTTTGTCCCACAGTCTATTATACCTTGTGTGCAATGTCATAGCCGACCATTACAAACTTACGAGCACGTGCATCCAGCTTGCCACTTCCTTCTCCTGCTTGGACATTTGCACAAGTACTACAGCCAAAGACCCTCAAGTGTGAGGTATCTAGCCTTTTCCCTGACCAAGCCTCCTGTGTCATCCCGGACTGCTTGTCTTGCTGCTTCTTGTTGCTCCTACCAAGTGTAGCTGCTAGAGTAAGATTCACAGGGTAGCAAGCAGTTATTGCAGCTTCAGCCCAAGAGCGAGGTGGGAGTTTGGCATCAAGGAGCATGCTTTGCGTCATGCCAAGGATAGTCTGGTTCATCTACTCAACAACGCCATTACTCTAGGGGGTGTAAGGTATGGTAGTCCGTTGGTTGATATTGTGTTGGCCCAACCGGCCTTTGCACGCCTCGTACTCATGTTAATAGGATTTGCTTTGCACCAACCTGGGTAGCTACGATATGGTGGTACATCCGCGGAAAGGGTAGACGGTTCTGCGGAAGAGACATATTGTTCACGCGGAGGAGGAGAAAGAGGATGTTGGCTCCCGCACATGTGCGATTGAGCGATGAGTCAGGGTACCAGAAACGTGCAAGGCAGATGGTGGGAAAATACGGGGAGTGCACTCGTGCGCAATCTCATGCATCGAGACTGTAGGAATCAGCAGAAGTGTGGGTGTCCTCGATAGAAAAGGCCATCTGCGTAAGGTGTGGTGTAGATTTAGAGATAAGGCTAGATATCCATGTGGCTGTGACTAAGAAGCCATTCCACGGAGAGAGACAGGGAATAGGTGAACAAAGCGGAGAAGCTTAGTATAGTGGTTGTCTGACTGAGGGCTAATAGGCAACGAACAATGAGAGATTGGAATTGTAGCAAGTCCTCTGGGCGTCAAGGAGCCCAGGATAAGGAGCATTGGGAATGGTAGCACTCCACGGGGAAGTTCATGTGGGCTAACCGTGTAGCAGAACAAAGATCCACAGCAGAAAGGCATAGACGCAGGCGAGGATCCACAGAAACTGTTGGGAAAGGAGCCGTCCGGCTCTGTTTCAGGTCCACAGGAGCAAGATCCATGAAACTTCCAGATGCCTGCTCCGATCGTCAATCCGTATTCACCATTGGAAAGATCAGGTAGCAAATTATCTACGGTCCAAGTTTCAAGCCCATCCAACAGTCGGATTGGGAGATATGAATTTTCGAAGTTTCTGGGGTCATGGACCGCCGATGTCTGGGTGGCCATGGGCAATGGCTCCATGCCTTAGCCTGAGAAAAGAAAAAGGCAAGAGGTCCAGGGTCAAGACCTGATGGGAGAAATATCCAAAAAGGTCCTTGGTCTTAGGATTGCCTTGTCAGAGTGTGCTGACTAGGATAAAGGTACCTCACCTTACTTTTTAGGTGAGGTGAGATCCTTGTGTGCTAGCCATGGACACATGGCGATTCTCCATGAGTTTGTGGGTGATGTGACCACTAGGAGTGTGCCATGAGAGCATTCTCTAGCTCTTTAGGTCGTGT
>SZWC01015844.1:50117-61546 GCA_023375785.1 Penium margaritaceum | reverse complement strand
CCGAGAAACACCGATGCAGGACCGAGGTCCTTCATCCTGTAGGCGGTCTGCAGGACAGCCTTGGCCTCCTTCACGGCCTCCAGGGACGGAGACGCAATCAGAAGGTCATCAACATAGACCAGGATGGCGGTGAGACGCTCGGGTGTCGGCAGGATGAACAGCGAGGGGTCAGCCTCGCTCTGTACGTATCCTGCACGAGTCAAGGTGCCTGTGATCTCCCGGTTCCAACACCGTGGAGACTGCTTGAGGCCGTACAAGGACTTGCGCAAGCGCCAGACCTTGTCACCGTCCTCAAAGCCTGGTGGCTGAGCCACGTAGATCTCCTCATCCAGAGAGCCATGGAGGAACGCGTTGTTCACATCCATCTGGTGTAGTTCCCAGTCATGCTGAGCCACTACACCGAACAGAGCTCGAGCTGAGGTCATGCGGCCGACAGGGGCAAAGGTGTCAGTGTAGTCAACTCCCTCAATCTGAGAGAACCCCTTGACGACCAAGCGGGCCTTGTAGCGTTCCAGTGAGCCATCAGGCTTCACTTTCTTGCGAAAGACCCACTTGACCTGAATCGCCTTCCTCCCGGGGGGAAGATCGACCAGCTCATAGACTCCGTGCTCTCGGATAGCGCGAAGCTCATCCTCGCAAGCAGCTCGCCAGGCATCAGAATCCTGCGATGAGAGAGCCTCCCTCAATGTGCCCGGATCAGGGGCCAGAGAGGGGGAACTCTGCGTGGCAAGTGCAGACGCCACAGCGTCAGGCCTGACAGCCACGAGGTCAGCTGCTGCGTCACAGGCGATGTGGAACTCGCGAGTGACCAGATCGTGCCCGATGGGGCACGCTGGGTGTACCTCTGTAGGCTCATTGCAGGCACTCAGGCCTAGGGCCTTTGTGACTGGATCACCGCTCGCGATGCTGCGAGTGGGGCGCCTAGGTCCGGGACCCGACACCCGCTGAGCTCCGGAATCCAGTGGTCGAAGGCGACCACCGGGCTCACGAGAGTAGCCGAAGGTCGAGGGACGCGCAGCAGGCGCAGAGACGGGCACGTCCATAGGGTCAGGGACAACCGCAGCGGGTGAGGACTGAGACGAAGCAGCCAGGGATGCCGTGCGAGGAGACGCGTGTGTGGGGGACCCAGAGCTGGGGGTGTCAGCGGGTAAGGCCGGCCCGGACACTGAAAGAGTGTCAGTCGAGGCAGGGACAGGCGTGGGCTGGACTGGGTCAGACGCCTGAGCAGGGGTGCTCGCAGGGACACGTGATGATGCAGGAGGAGGCGTGAGGGCCGTGGTGCCTGTAGGGTGTGAAGTGGGCAGCACAGGCGATATCTCTGGGCCAACGGCAATAATAGTCGGGTCGGCAAGTGCTGGAGACCGAGAGGGGGCTCGAGCGGACCCATCAGCCTGGCGACCAGTGGTCGACGGCGGAGAAATCTCCCCCATCCGCCGAGAACCCTCACAGGAAGGGACGTGGGCGGCAGAGAGGGCTGTGATGGAAGTCAGATCACGGTAAGTGAGTGACTCAAAAAACAGCGCGAACCGAGACTCAATGACACGACGGCGAGTGGGGTCCCAGAAGCGCCAGGCCTTCGACCGCGGGGAGATGCCGATGAAGGCACACAAGCGACCCCGAGGGGAGACCTTGGACCCCTGCTGGTCCTCGGTGTACCACACGGAGGCCAGGGAACCCCANGTGCTCAGCAAAGAAGGCGTCCATCTCACCGAGGAACTCGCCACCGCGATCCGATCGGAAGGTGTGTAGCGTGTGGCGAGACTGACGCTCAGCCATCACGAGCCAGAGCCGAACCGCAAGGGCGGCGTCGCTCTTTTGACGCAGACTGTAGACCCACCGCATCCGGGTGAAGTCATGAGTCAGTGTCAGAACATATCGGACCCTCTCGGACACGGACTCAACCGGGAGAGGACCAAGCAGGTCTGAGTGGACCAACTCGAGGGGCCGCAGTGCTCGTGAACGCGAATCAGGGTAAGTGCACCGGTGCATCTTACCCTGAGCGCAAAAAAGGCAGTCGGTCTTGGGTGGCTTCTCGAAAGAAGCCACGTCAAGACCAAGAGCAGGCTGTGTCCGGATGAGCTTCGACACAGTGTCGGAGCCCATGTGACACAGACGGCGGTGAAGCAACCTCTGGTGGTCTGGGGAGAGAACACCAGTGACAAAAACGCGACCAGAGGACGTAGGGGAGCGAGTGGAGGACAGCCGAGCAATGCGGTACAGATCATCAAGGACTGAAGCACGAAGGACAATGCTACGGGTGTCAGAAGCAGTCACAGTCGCCGAATCAGCAGTGTGCTCAATAGAGAGACCCATCAAAGTGCAGGCACGCACAGACAGCAGGCTGAGCTCAAGATCAGGTACAAATAGCACGTCAGAGAGATACAAGGGGCCAGACGGACCATCGAAGCACACAACCCCAACACCGTGGACTGGTAAGGACTGACCAGAGCCTGTGCGAACAGAACGAACAGTCGTGACAGGACCAAGAACCACAAAGTCACTACGACGACACGTCAGATGGTGGGTGGCACCGGAATCGATGATCCAAGTGCCACCTGGGTCACGACCTCTGGACGTCACTGTACAACGAGCAACGGAACACTCGGCATCAGAGGGACGCTGAGCCGTCAGTGGGTCGGAACGACGGACATCACGAAGGTGAGCCTCACGGATCCAGTCTGTGCAGTCAGGCCCATCCTCATCACATGCGGACTGCGCTCGCCCACACGTATCATCACGAGTCACGAAGGCGGACGAACAAGCAGTCTGTGACCCACTCGACGGTGACAACACACTCGCACCTCCCTGTAAGCGAAGCGCCAGAAGATGACGTAGCTCGGCGATGGTGCGGTCACGTGGGTCTGGATCACTGCTGCTCNTAAGTGCACCGGTGCATCTTACCCTGAGCGCAAAAAAGGCAGTCGGTCTTGGGTGGCTTCTCGAAAGAAGCCACGTCAAGACCAAGAGCAGGCTGTGTCCGGATGAGCTTCGACACAGTGTCGGAGCCCACGTGACACAGACGGCGGTGAAGCAACCTCTGGTGGTCTGGGGAGAGAACACCAGTGACAAAAACGCGACCAGAGGACGTAGGGGAGCGAGTGGAGGACAGCCGAGCAATGCGGTACAGATCATCAAGGACTGAAGCACGAAGGACAATGCTACGGGTGTCAGAAGCAGTCACAGTCGCCGAATCAGCAGTGTGCTCAAAAGAGAGACCCATCAAAGTGCAGGCACGCACAGACAGCAGGCTGAGCTCAAGATCAGGTACAAATAGCACGTCAGAGAGATACAAGGGGCCAGACGGACCATCGAAGCACACAACCCCGACGCCATGGACCGGTAAGGACTGACCAGAGCCTATGCGAACAGAACGAACAGTCGTGACGGGACCAAGAACCACAAAGTCACTACGACGACACGTCATATGGTGGGTGGCACCGGAATCGATGATCCAAGTGCCACCTGGGTCACGACCTGTGGACGTCACTGTACAACAAGCAACCGAACACTCGGCATCAGAGGGACGCTGAGCCGTCAGTGGGTCGGAACGACGGAAATCACGAAGGTGAGCCTCACGGATCCAGTCTGTGCAGTCAGGCCCATCCTCATCACATGCGGACTGCGCTCCCCCACACGTATCATCACGAGTCACGAAGGCGGACGAACAAGCAGTCTGTGACCCACTCGACGGTGACAACACACTCGCACCTCCCTGTAAGCGAAGCGCCAGAAGATGACGTAGCTCGGCGATGGTGCGGTCATGTGGGTCTGGATCACTGCTGCTCACCGGCGTGGACGCAGGAGCAGCTGCAGTCGTAGTCGCCGCGCGTCCCGAGGAGTGTGCGGGCGACGTGCCGGACGCGGTACTAGCAGCGTGGGCCGCCTGAAGTCCACGGGTGATGCGCCCCCAGTCAAGCGGCTGCTGGCACTCGGTGTAGCGATGGGCACCTCCACAGTTGTAGCAGTGGAAGGAACGCCCACTGCCACCACTGGATGACGACTGCTGCTGGCCCGATCCGCGCTTCCTGTTCTTCTTCTTCCCCTGGGCGGCCGCTGCGACACCCTGCGTCTGCGTGGGTGTAGACGGGGTCGAAGAGGAGGAGGAAGATGAGGTCGTGGTGGAGGTGGATGAGGGCGACTGCAGGATGGAAGATGGTGGTGAGGCGAGGACTGCGGCAGCGAGGGACGTCTCCTGATGTGCTACTGCAGCCTCGCGGGTCGACGTCACCTGGAGGAAAAGCTGATGCGCCCAAGGGAGCAGCTGCAGGGAGGCCGAGAAGGGCTCGAGAACGGCGTCGCTGTACCGGTCGAAGATGTCGGTGTACTCCAGGCGAACTCCGAGCATGATCGCCCGGAGTGCCCACAGCTGTGTGCCCCCTGAGGTGCCCAGGCGCGTGTAAATACGCATGGCGCGTCGCCAGTAATCCGCTGCAGGCTCCGCTGGTCCCTGACGAAGCGAGTGGAAAGCGCGGATGTGGGACGCACGCGTGGCGTGCGTCTCTGCGGCCAGGAGGGACAGCGCCAGATCCCAGCCTCCGCGAGGATNGCCTCGCGGGTCGACGTCACCTGGAGGAAAAGCTGATGCGCCCAAGGGAGCAGCTGCAGGGAGGCCGAGAAGGGCTCGAGAACGGCGTCGCTGTACCGGTCGAAGATGTCGGTGTACTCCAGGCGAACTCCGAGCATGATCGCCCGGAGTGCCCACAGCTGTGTGCCCCCTGAGGTGCCCAGGCGCGTGTAAATACGCATGGCGCGTCGCCAGTAATCCGCTGCAGGCTCCGCTGGTCCCTGACGAAGCGAGTGGAAAGCGCGGATGTGGGACGCACGCGTGGCGTGCGTCTCTGCGGCCAGGAGGGACAGCGCCAGATCCCAGCCTCCGCGAGGATCAGCTCCGGTGCCTGTGCCAGCCTCGCCAAGGAAGGGGCGGAAGTCGACGACAGTCTCGCGTGGCATAGCGTAGAGAAGTCCTCGCATGGCCCGGGCAGCTGTCGCCACCTGTGCTGGGTCTGTAGTCTGATATGGGCTGTGGTAGTAAGGCCACACTCCCTCGGAGGTGGCCCACACCTGAAACAGGATCTCCCAGCAGTCAAACCCATCCTCGCTGATGTACCGTGGGGGTGGTGCCTCAAAGTCCTTTGGTTGCCGCTCCGTGGGAAGAGCAGCCGCAGGCTGAGGAGGGCGAGAGACAGGGAAGAAACCTGGAAGGGGATAGTCAGGTGACGGTCGCACCGTGGGCACCAAAGGAGATCTGGTGCCCATCTGCAGCTGACGGAGGCGCTCCTGAAGGGCCCGGACGTCATGATCCCCGGAATCGTCTGTCATGCCTGGCATGAACGGCTCATCATCCAGGAGGTCTGAAGGTGGTGGGTCAGGCCGAGCACCTGTACCGGGTCCCTGAGCCGACTGCTGTGCAGAGACCGCGACCCGGCAGCTCCCTCGGAACCCTGCCGTGGAGCTGTGGACTGGCTACGCAGGAGCTCAGTCAGCGTGCGGAGGGCCTCAGTCTGCTCCCGCTGGAGGCGGGGCATCTCAACCTGCTGGCTCCGCAGGTCCTCAATGGCCTGCGAGCGTGGGCTCAGGACGCCAGAGGAGGAGGAGGAGGGATCACCAGTCGCCTTCCCCTTGTCCGGCTCCATGTCGCCTCTCAGTATGGACAAACAGGTCAAGTTTGTCGGATTTCGCAACCGTCAGCGTTTCTCGAGGAGTTGAGACGCTGGCGATTTTTGCCTATCCGGCCAAAAATTTGCCTAAGTATGGTGCTGACGTCAGCAGGTGGTTGCTGACGTCAGCACGACCTGATGACGTCAGCAAGCAGAATGCTGACGTCAGCGTCAACGCTGACTTTTTTTTTTTTTGTTCCGCTCGCGGTCCTGCGCGAGCGTGCAGCCGCCCAGTGGCGGCTGCNGCTGCAGCAGCAGCTGCGTGGCTGCGTGCGCGGCGGTGGCAGCAGCAGCTGCACGCTGCCGCTGCTGCTGTTGCGCGCTGCAGCAGCAGCTCGCTGCCGCCGCCGCCCGCTGCTGCTCCTACGCTGCCGCGCTGCCACGCTGCCGCTGCTGCTGCGCTGCTACGCTGCTGCTGCTGCCGCTGCTGCCGCCTCTGCCGCTGCTGCCGCCGCTGCCGATGCTGCTTCTGCTGCTGCAGCTGCGCTGCGGCTGCTGGTGCTGCTCCCGCCGCTGCGGCTGCTGTTGCCGCCGCCGCCGCTGCGGCTGCTGCGCTGCTGCTGCCGCCGCTGCTGCTGCGCTGTTGCTGCCGCGGCTGCTGTCACTCTGCTGCTGCGGCTGTGGCTGCTGCGCTGCTGCTGCTACTCAGCTGCGACGGCGGTGGGAGAAGGGAAGCTGGCACCGCCGCCGCCACGCCTCTCTGCGTGGTGGTACGCGTCGCTACTGCTGTCTCTGCAGCTGCGGTCTCACGTTGACGGCAGTCGACCGTCTCCAACGGGTCCCAGAAGATCTGCTGCAGCGGTGACTCTCACTGCTGCTGCTCTGCTGCGTCTCTGCTGCGCAGCTCGGTGAGATCTGTCTCACCGCTCTGATACCATGAGAAACTGCTAGGAAGCTTCCTAGCCTTGCTGCTGCTGACGTGGCGACACTGTCCAGTCAGCTNCGGCAAGGGTTTGGCTAGGAGACACAAGTCAAAGTGTCAGAATGCTTCAATATAGCATATGCAGAGAGAAATGACAACTGACAGGTCCAGGGCATAAATACCTGCCGCGGCGCACGGCGGGTGTCGCACGCGGCAGTCCAAGAGCTGTCCTAAAACCGGCCCAAAACCACTGTTTTGGCCGTAACTCTGCGCACACATGTCAGAATCCTACGCCGTCTGAACCTAGACGTGCAGAATCAAAAGACGCACGCAAAGACTGGTCACATGCATGCATCCATCGACTGTCAGCGAGTATATAATGCAAAAACATGCAAATGGGCCTCATGCCCAGTCCGCCGAAAGGCGCCTGCAAGACGTAGAAGGCACAGCAAGGAGTCCCGGTGACATCTGGGGCTCTGGAACAGTGGTCGGTCAGCTCCAGACGGGTAGTCCGCCGCCTGTCGTCGCGCCGGTGTCACCAGGGCCGCCTGCCTCAGGGCCGCCTGCCTCAGGGATCTGCACGAGTATGGACACGGCCGAGTGGTCACAGTAAACTGTACAGAAACGGCACAAAGAACAACACCCGTACGTTCTCACTGTCGTGCCATGCTTCATGTTGCTTGCCTTGAGTGTTTTCTGGGGGAGCTGCATTTCCCGGGTGCTGATCCTTAGGGAGCCACCGTGCCAGGTTCACCCGCGCATTGGTGAGCAGCCGCCGTCTCGGTTTTGTGCCGAGCGGTCGGGCTCGACCCCCGGGTGGCGGTGTGTGCTTGCTCGGGTGTGATGCCCGTGGCGAGTGCACGCTCACCGGATGCTCAGTCTCTCTCTCGCTCCCTCTCACTTCTTGTCTTGGTTGTACCTGAGCTAATGAAGGCAAGCTTTCCGCATCCATGGCGTCGTGCGGCTCTCGCACATGGTTGTTTGCTCTCACACATTCAATCTAGGAAATTTCCGGTAACTATAGAGAGTAAATGCAAAAGGATGCGGCTAGGGCCACTGCCAGAGAAGATTGTAGAGGTTGCACGAAAGCGGGAATGAGCCCTAGCGGAAGTAGGACACGTCATCAGTGCATCCCTGACAACATTCGAGTGCATTGTCATGAGTAAGTGGATGACCATGTGATGGCACCCTTGTGCCAACGGGATTTGCTTCTTGGGACTGCACAGGCCTGGACACAACCTAGTGGTTGCAGTCAGCTTTAAACACCAAGGGGAACGGCACGCAATACAAAGAAAATCAGTGCATCACCTATATGCAACATGCAACTTATGTGCATGCTTTAACAATGGAAGCAAGGACTCAAACCGAACTCCTGCCCCCCNCCCCCCCCCCCCCCCCCCCCCCCCACCCACCCCCCACAAGTTGCATATGTACAATGTTCATTGGCACAGCTACACTACTGGCCGCAGAACAATCCCAGGGACAGCATGGCCGTGTCTAAGGTTTCTTGGTATTGCTGGGTGCCGATGCGATTATTGTTCCTAGTAGATGGTGACAGCTGACCATGTGGCACACCACCTGTCAGTGTCCGTAGTTGGCACTTGGATGTGGATTGAGGACAGAAACCACCAATCACATCTTGCTGCCCACTCCAGTACCCAAGAACAACGGGCCAGGGGTGCTTAGCTGCGAGCCTACAGGCAAGCAGATGAACGCGGCCGCAGGGACGGATGCTGCGGCTCATTGGTATGAGCAGTTCAAGGAAAGTTTGGGTCATTCCTGGGAGTTGGCTGCGGAGTCGGTGCGGAGTTGGCTGCGAAGCTGTCTCGGAGTTGGCTGACAACCGCAGTCATAAAGCTGAAGAGGGCCATTCTTTTCTAAACCAAACTGCGAGTGTTACTGGATAGTGTCGTCGATGTCGGGACAGACATTTTGCTCGTCAGACGTTCTGCAAACCGTCTGAAGACGAAACATTTCGGAGGGCACAAGAAGGCAGTCTCCTTGCAAGTCATGCTGCCCTGGGCGTACAGATTGATGGAGGGAGGGATGTGTAGCTGTGTGACTCCCCCTCCCTTTCTGTCGCTCAAGCGTGCGAACGCCAAGCGGAAGATGCAAGCACAAGCGTGCCCTTCCACAGGAGACGAGCCGCACCGCCCTCACAGAAAACCACCTCAAACTTCTTACGCCCCTCCTCGCTCTTCCCCGCCGACTCGCTGTCATCATTCTTGAACAGCCCACCACCGCCACCGCCACCGCCACTACCACTGCCACCGGCACCGCCACTGGGCAGGAGACCCAGCCCAGGTCCTTCAGACACTGGGACTGTTGGTGGTGAAGGCACAGCCCCTCCTGTTGGTGCTGCTGCTGCCGTTGCTGCTGCTGCTGCTGGTGTTGCTCCTGCTACTGCTGTTGGTGCCGGTGCAGACATTCCAAACATGGACGTTTCTCCAAAAGGGACCGAGGATTGCTTTGACACCGTGTCCGCTGCTGCTGCTGTTCCATATCCACCCTTTGCTGTCATTGAAGCCATCACCTGCTTCACCACCTCCTCTGGTAGACCAAGGGCAGCCAGCACTGAGGGAGGTACGCCCTCCTTCCCTACTCCAAACGACTGGAGGAGAGGAAGATAAGAACTCAGAGACTTGATGTCGAATCCACTGCGTAAGAGAGAGTGAATATCGGGACCACCGGAAGGCATGCCACCTGAACTTGTCAGGGCTTGCACAGAACCTCCGCCACTCCCTCCTCCTGCACCAGTGCTCCTTCCCCTTACCGCTCCTGAGTCTTCAGACACTTGCACCCCTCGTTCAGGAGGTCTGTCACCTCGGGCCCTCTTTCCTCCTCCTCCACTTTCCCCTGATCCTCCTCCTCCTGCTCCTCCTCCTCCTCCTCCTCCATTAGGGGATCGTACAACCTCTTGAAGGAGTTCCACTGTTTCCCCCTCTAAAGGGACCTGAGAGAAGCCTACCCTCTCCAGCCTCCTCCTCCACTGGTCCAGCCGTTCTGCCCTCACGGTCCGCGCCAATCCCTCGCACGCCACCACGTTCACGATGTCCCTCGCAAAGTAGAGCCGCTCGCAGTTGTATCGGTGAGGAGAGGCGCGAGGGAGAGCGTATTCGAGGGAATCGAAGACACCAGCGAAGAAGCGGAGGGCCTCCTTGAAGCGAGGGAGGAAGAAGGGCGTGTTGAGGCCGGCGTCGATTTCGTTGAGAACAGTGACGATGGGACGCATGTCACGAATCCACTGCGCAGAACCAGAAAAAAACCAGAGACGATCATCTCTCATCAGAAGGCATGGTTCCATACACCACATCTAAGCAGCAGGACGAGGGAAACAGCGACCAAAGAAATGAAAGTAGACGCACGACATGAGGCAGAACACAGAAGAACAACGTGAGTTCTGACAATGTGGTGCCATGCTTCACATCCACATCTGAGGATCATGGCAACAGCACGCACCCTACCCTGCCCTACCCTACTCCAACATCAGCACGTACCCTTAGGCACGTGTCGCGTGGGTTCCACCGAATGACGGAGTCGTCGGGGAAGAAGAGCGCGCCGATGTTGATGGCGACCACCAGCGCTTCGTCGGGTTGCCTTCGCACCATCAGTGGGTTGAATGTGCTCATCGTGGCCGAGAGGCCCGAGAACGTGAACGGCACGCCCATCTGCGCCGCTATGCGCGACAGCAGACGGCCCACGAACATGGCGGATGCCTTGGAGTTGGTGACGGGGTTGTCGCACGTGATGTCGATGCCTGCATGGGAGGAAGAGATGGAGGAGATATGAGGGGCGGAGGATAAGATGGAGAACGGAGAAAAAACAGGGGGAAGCAAAAGTAATAGGTAGAGAAGACCATGGATGGGTGGGTTGAAGGAGTTCACAGTGGTTCTGCGACCAGTGAACGTGAGGGAAATTTGTGAACGTCAGAGCAGACCAGTCACGTGTAGAGAAGAAGACAGATACTCACCAGTCACATGTAGAGACGGAGACACACACTCACCAGTCACGTGTAGAGACGGAGACACACACTCACCAGTCACATGTAGAGACGGAGACACACACTCACCAGTCACATGTAGAGACGGAGACACACACTCACCAGTCACGTGTAGAGACGGAGACACACACTCACCAGTCACATGTAGAGACGGAGACACACACTCACCAGTCACGTGTAGAGACGGAGACACACACTCACCAGTCACGTGTAGAGACGGAGGCCCTCCAGGCGTCGACGCCAGCGCCTGCAGCAGCCGCACCCACTGCCTCCCCATCCAGATCCCGAGCGACACGATGTGGATCTTCTGGAACTGCCCGCCGCCCACGTGCTTGAGGATGGTGTCGTTGGTGGCGATGTGCATGAAGTCGACGTGGGGGAGGTGCGAGAAGCACTTCTCCATCGACTCCCCCATCTCCTGCGCGGTCACGTTGGCCATGCGCGCGTTGTACACCTCGCTGCCACTGCCGTCCATGCGCGCCTTCACCGCCTCCAGAAAGTAGAAGGCCACGCGCTGTGGAGCAGAGCCGCGGTCGCTGGCGTGGATCTGGAGCTGGCGCATGAGGTGGCGGGCCGGGCCCTGAGAAAAGGAGGGGGGAGGGGAGAGAGTGGAGAAAGGAGGAAAGACAGATGCTTTGTTACAAGAGGAAGATTAACAGTTCATGAGAAGAACTATGTGAAAAGGAACCAGGAGGGGGGAGGGAGGGAGGGAGGGAGAAGGGACAAATGGAGGGAGGGAGAAGGAACCAAGGGAGGTATGGAGGGGGAAGGAACGAAGGGAGGGAGGGAGGGAAGGAGGGATTGATGGGCAAAGGGGAGGAAAGAGAGAGACAGCGAGGGACAGAGGGAGGGACAGAGAGAGGGAGGGAGGGAGGGAGGGAGGGAGAGGGAGGGAGGGACGGAGGGAGGG
>SZWC01015844.1:20446-48145 GCA_023375785.1 Penium margaritaceum | reverse complement strand
CTCCTCCTCCTCCTCCCCCTCCTCCTCCTCCTCCTCCTCCTGCTGCTGCTGCTGGTGCTGCTGCTGCTGGTGCTGCTGCTGTTGCTGCAGCAGCAGATCGCTCTTCATCAGTCGCAGGGAGCGGAGGTGAAGCAGGCCATGACGATGAGGCGAAGGAAGGCAGCTGCGGCCGAGCGACTGTGGCAGGAAGCAGCGCAGCAGCATCATGAGCTGCAACAGCAGACTCCAGCGCCAACAGCCGGCGTCCAGCGGCAGACATACTGGGGCCGAGCGAAGCGCGTCCCAGCCCGCTCCCTCGGGAGTTTGAAATCCAGGCTGCCTCGACGAAAGCATCCGTGCGGGAAGATTCAACGGCTTGTAGGACTGCTTGAGTCTCTCCCGAGTTAACTCCCTGCTGCCGCTTCTGCTGCTGCTGCCCACTGGCGCTGCTGTCGTGGCCACTGCTCGACGACGAGGACCCATAAGGAGCACCGCCGCCACTGGAGGAGGGGGACTGCGTGACAGACGCAGGAGGAAACCATGAATCGGAGGAGGAATCGGAAGGTGGAGGCAAAGTGCAATCCGGAGTGAAAGGGGACGGTTCGCCGACTGTCCTAACAAAGGGATGTACGCTCTGCGAGCTCCACTCCTTCAACTCCATTGAACTTGTGTCTGCCACTGGTCGGAGCTGCTGCTGCTGCTGCTGTTGCTGTCCAGAGCCGCAGCTTCCAGAAAGCCCTTCAAGTGGCCCGCGTTGGGACCCCATGCCAGGGGCACTAACCAACTCTGACGTCCACAAACCCTCCTCCACCACGCTCGCGTTGTTCGGCACAATGGCAAACTCGCTCCCGTCTGCCAATGCCTCGCCTGGAAACTGGGATTGCTCCGCGCACGCAGAGTTCGCCGGCAACGACTCCTGCAGAGATTGTGACCTCGACATTCCGCAAGCTGGCTTCTTCGTCTCGCCAGCTGGCGGAAGCAAGGGCTGCGCATCGCCGCTCGCCAGCCAGTCAAACTGGCCCAGCTGGCACGCCGCGCAGTCGCAGCCGGGAGGGCACGCGGCGATGACCATGCCACTGGTTGAGGATGAGAGCGGCAGATGATCTGGAGTCTTTTGCGTGGGAGCATTTTGCGTAGGAGCCTTTCGCATGGGAGCAAATGGGTTGCTTTGCCAAGCCACTTCCGCATCCGCCATGTTGCTAGGAAGTACACTGCCAGGCGGAGCACAGGCAGAAGGTACAGGGGGAGCAATAGCCATGTCGCCACCTCCAACACCACGACCAAATGCGGAGTCAAGTCCAGTGCCTGGGTCGGAAACAGCGACGGCAGCAGCGGGGACAGGAGCAGCAGCGGACGCTGCTGCTCCTGTGGCAGCGGAGAACGGCACTGTCTGGCTTGCACTCACTGCAGTTGCCGCGAAGCGTCCACCGCCTCTCTCCCACAGAAACCCCGACATCGCGTCGCATTGCGCTCGATTCGGCATTGTTGAAATGACACGCGATTTAGCCGAGGCCCCCGGCTGCGGTTGCTGCTGTTGCTGCTGCTGCTGCTGCGGTTGCTGCTGCTGCTGCTGCTGCTGCTGCTGCTGCTGCTGCTGCTGCTGCTGCTGCCCCTGCTGATCCTCCTGCGACGAGCCATGGGCATTTCCCGTCGTCTTGGTTTGAGGCTCCCACTCGTCATCCTCCTGAAGGAGCTGGTTTATGAGGCCCCAGTCCAAAGCACCTTCTGCAGAGCTCAAAGTGTGCGACGTAAACAACGGCACCGGCAACGGCAATGGCTCACTCCTCTCTTCTCCCCTTCCCCCCTCTCCCCTCCTCTCCTCTCCCCTCTCCTCTCCCCTCCTCTCCACTTCCCTCCACTCGTGTCCGTGCGTCGCAAATCCATCGCCGACGTTCTCAGCCGCGGGCTCGGACGCGGATGCGGGGAGGCGCGTCGGCGGCTCATCCTGGATCAGATCCCCAAGGCCCCAACCCAACTCGTGGAAATCCAAGAGGTCGAGGTCGTCCCCCAACCCGCCGAGGTCGGGCAGCGGAACCTCCGCCATAGCACTTGGGTGGCTCACGGTGGCTGCAGATGGGTTTGCTGCGAATTCAGCCGTCCTAGTGCCGGGCTGCGAGTAGGTTTCAGCCCCAAGGAGACTGTCGGGCGTTGCAGGCGAGGGGCTGCTGGTGAGCGCGGGGTTGTGATGCATCGCAACGCCGGAGGTCATCGTGGCCATAGTGCTTGCTTGGCCTACTGTTGTGAACGACGCTCATACGCTCGCCAAGGAACGACGTGAAGGGAGACTAACCCGGCTCAGGTCTGTCTGACTTCATCGGGAGTCGGGACCACTGCTCTCAACATTCGACCGACGCTATGGTGGCCAAAGCTTCGGCCGCGGCTCTCCTGGCGGGTGCACAGAGAATGAGCTGCGGCCGTGTGGAGTAGAGTACGGTTGGGTGTGGAAGGTGCGCGTGGAAGCGCACTCAGGTGCTTGTGCATGCGCGACATGCAGATACGAACATGCAATCGCACGCATGCAAAGAATAGTGGAGGTATATGCGCATGTATCGCACAGCTGAGTGCATGCACATACGCAAAAACATGCATGGAGGAAAACTTCAGGAACAAAACTGGTACGGCTGTATGTGGACGATGTGAAACGGCGTGGCTCCAAACGGGGCTATGGCTGCAGTGCCCCATCCTGCCGGTACAGGCGAAGCCGGCATGTGATGCCCTCATCTGCTTTCGATCTGCCCGCTGCAATGCGACCGCGGGCGGGTGAGTGGCGACAAACGTTTCAGCGCCTGCCCGTCACTTTTCGCGATGCGGATCTTGTGGCTCACGTCGCTCTGGTCCGATATCCGGAAGGCGCAAAGGGACTGCCCAAACCCGAAAACAAACTGCCCGGCCTTTTCCAATCTTCCCTCAAATTGTCCGGATATCTGAACGATGCTTTAAGGGAAACGTATCAACATGAACGTCTGCAGCACTTCTGCACCGATCACTTGATCACGAAACCGCAACGTTAAGGTGGGATTGCTGAAACATATACGAGTTATGGAAACCGAGTAGGAAAAGAAAACTAATTTCGAGGTCGAAATCCTCGGTGACGTCAGTGGATCGGCGTTCGTTCCGGGATGCGGGGTGAAAAGGCCCACACCGGCCATCCAAGATGGACCCGGGTATGAAACGCAGACGTCCTCGGGACGGCAATAACGGGTAAGACCAAAACGATGAGAAACCAAGGTAATGATCCTGGAGACGGTTTCACGTATCATGAGGAACGAGATGAAGCCTCAACGAATCAGGTGACACACGTAGTTGATTGTATTTAAAATTATTATTTCTTTTTAGACTTGGAAGCATGCTCGTAATTTCCTCAATGCCACGTAAATTTTCAATCATTTATTTTTTAATGGTCAATCACCCACTCCTCATAAACTTTTAGTCCCGTATTCATAATTTTTTTAGATAAAACGACCCTCCCTTGTCTAATGATAAGATTCAAGACCTTCCACTCGCTGCATATTTGTGGGACCGATTATTCCCATTCGTAACTATTGGTTTTATTCCATGACAAAAGCCATGACATCTAGTTGTAAAAAAGGTCATCTATCTTCTATTTATGCCACTCCGAATTCTTAATTTTGTATCATAAACAAAGAAGAGGGTTTCTAGTTCAATGAGCGTGCACGTCAAACCACAAAGTACAAGCATTGTAAAATAATCACATAGAAGGCTCTTAGATCACTGTAGAAATTGGGGGAACATCTTCAAATATTGAACAGACCCCTCTCGCACCTCCGGCCCCCTGTTTTGGAGGCCATATTTTGAGGAATTCACGAGTAGAAGTTACGAAAGGACAAATATATCCGAGATAATGTGTATGCGCCATGCACCCACCATGACTGTAGAGAGAAATTTGTGACGAAGGTAGGTGCCTGTTTCGATGGCGTATGTCCAAGCAGTGTCGAATGGCATAATGATTTCTAGTTTATTTCGCGTTCTGGCCTCAACAGTGGCGAAGATTGTTACTCTAGTAGTTGCCAATCCTATATGACGTTCGAACGGACGATCCAGGCGAGTATAGAACCGCAAAAGAGCCATACATGGCTGGATAGGAAACGGGACCCTTCCATCAGACTTCGCACCTTATGATTTAAATGAAAAAGAAGGGAACTAGCACCGGTCTATGGTTTGCAAGGATATCTTCATCAACCTACTCCATAGCCTCATGTACTTGAATGAGTGGTGTCGGGGCTACCTTCCGTAAGTGGAACCTCCCTTCTCCACAGCTATCAGCAAAAAGTGGAAGCATGAACATGTTATAGGGAAAGCAAAGTTAGCGATGATAGGTGCCTTCGTTTCTTTGTTCAGTTTAGAGCTCAATCACTTGGGTCTCGGCTTTGTGCAATGGTGTCCTCACAACTAGATGTTCTTACGTTTTAGTAAAAGCATTCACTGGTTTTATGTTCAATGTTTGCCATGTGATTGGTGGCCGCATGTCTCATAATCGCTCCGTGATAGGTGTATCGTCCTCAGTGTTGTGAAGATCTTGTCAGTATAAGTCAATGGCGGCACACCGTGATTTTTTGCAAGATTTTCGTAGATCATTTTGAATGACAATCGTCCGGTCCTTGCAGATGTTGCACAGTTGCATGATAATTTGGCTGTGAAATCCTTTTCTAATCATTAATGTCATTTGGCTTACATAGCGACCATATAATCTTCTTGTGCGTCTAATGATTCGTCTTATTTTGTTTGTCATTTTGGGGATGGAAGGCTGTCAATCGGCGGGTCCAGTTGATATAGCGAGTTCTGTATTCCTACCAGGACTGACTCGTGGATCTCCCATCTTGGTCCCTGGTGATGGAGCGAGGGATGCCGTTTAGTCCAATGTTGTACTACAGGAACAACAATGTTGTTCCATCGACAATGACGGTAGTGGCTATGGGGATGTAGTGTGTCATACTAGAGAAGCAGTCAACCACCAGAAGTAACATATGAAACATTTCTAGCGTATATGACAGACCTGTTTCAAAGTCTACAATAGTGTCTAACCACAATGCAGTTGGCATAGGTAAAGATTGACGAAATCCCAGGGGCCTGTTTTTTCCCAACTTGTATCGTTGGCACATGTTGCATGTTTCTGATTACTTTAGGATACTGGTTTGTATCTTCACACGTCAGAGGATTTCTCTATAAGATTATGGCTTCTTGTTTGTCATCCCCGCAATTCAACTCAATGGATTTCTTATTCTAGGCATAGGCACGGGCACTTTGACATAGTTATCTTTTGCATTTTGACGGTTGTAGTTGCAAAATCCATGAATTACTTGGATGGTCCAAACATTTTCCCATTTGGTGAATGAGCAATGATCGCCAGGCTTTTTTCGAATCATGGTAAACCTTCCGCTGCTGAAGATGTGGCCCAAAAACTGTAACAACAATGACCGAATCGAAATTTGAGAGTTCTTCATACAAAATTCTCTTCGAAGACAGTCATCGTGCTCCTCCACGGCAGAACCACATGCCATGATGCCATTGAGGTACGCACAAGAAAAGCTCACCATGACGGAGACAAAATGCCTCGTTCACCTCTCCCATGAAATTCATTCATTCATTCATGTGAGAAATTGCAGGCCGAAATGGCATAATAATGAACTCGTAGCGCATATAGCAGGAACTGATGAGACTCTTCTTCATGCACCTGTCTAATAGCAAATATGGTGATCGTTGCTCCATCAGTCAACTTTGCTAAAGTTCCTTCTCCAACGGAGTCGCTAAAGACTTCGGTCGGTGCAATAAAGAGGGTAGAGGTTTGTTTCTTTGGGTATTCAATTGTTTACGTAATCATCTTGCTAGGTTTCTTCTTGGTAGAAACATCATTACTTTGATTTATGGGGACGTGGATGGGTGAACAAGTCTCCGCTCTAGCGTCTTGTCCAACTATTGCTTACACCTCTTTAGCTTGTGAGTGCCCATTCGATACGTACCCTTGACTGTCAGTCAGATTTTATGATCCATTATCGGCCGAGGAGGTAGGTCTCAAAGTAATTTGATGGAAAAACGCTTGTGGATGCATCGACAAGCAAATGAACTCCTCAGCTACCATCACAAACTTCTTCAAGGCCGTTTCTTATGAGGCTGATGCGTAGGTCAAATTTGTCCCCTCGCCAGGTTCGACATGGATGAGCCACGCCTGGCCTCCGTATTACAAGTGACACTTTTCCACATCCAGAGAAACCATCCGCGTTGTAGTCATTATCACAATTGTTGCTATAGCATTTTACGTTGTTTCCTCTGTTGTTCCTTAAATACCTTCCCGTACAAGTCACTATATCATAGGTTTATTTATCAGCAACAACTGGAATTTTGTGACATGAATGAAGACATAGACTAACGTGCTAGTGTAGCAAATTAGCAGATGGTACAGATACAATCTCGCCCAAGGTTAATTTAATGGTGTACATTAGGCACGTAATGTAAATCGTTATATTGCGTGACTTGTGGACTTTTAGGTAAAGTGATGTGCAAAGCCAGTGACTGGAACTCTCTCTCTAAGTATATCATTCTTAGGAATTCACGTTGTGAAGTCAATACAGAATATACTTAAACGCAATAAATCTGGCACTGCAAGTACATATATTCTCAAAGGGTTCATGTAGGGATTACCCATAAAATTTGAATGTGTGTATGCCCTACCCGCCGTTCGGAAGAATAAAACTACCTTATCCATCATTCAGAAGAATCAGAATCCCCTACCCACTGACCTAAGAGTATTTACACTCTATCCACAAACAACAAGGAAACACAACATGTAGACGTTGCATGCGATGCAGCGTCGACATGCTGACGTCGAGAATTTATTTCAACATTGACAAATTCCTTGTTTTAGTGGTTTTTGAGTGTTTAGGCGTTTGGTTTGCATGGGGGAACAGAGACTCCCCATGTGTTGAAAGGGAACCTGTTGGGCCCCACGGTAGCAGGGCCAAGCAGGTTCCCTTTCAACACGTGGGGAGCTCAAGCAAAACTAAAAGCCGGAAACCTTGAATGCATTTAGGGGTGTTGTTCGATTAGGGTTTGCATGTTACAACTTGAAGGGTCTGTATTGTTAGGAAAGAAAAACGAGCAAACCCTAATCAAACAGGGAGCGAAAAGCAAAAGGGTTTCCGCTCGTTTTTAAAGCTGGTGCTTTTGCTCGATCACGATCGAGCGATGACCTCTTTGTTGTTTTTTTGGACACGCAAACCCCCTGGTCCGATACGTGGTTGTATGTTTTGCGCGGGCTCCGTCTGCGCAAAACATAAAAACCCTAAATCAAACCAGGAAGTTTGTATGTCGAAACAAAAAAAAGAAAGAGGCCGAATGTAATTCTCGCATAGGAGCAAGAATCACGAGGGGTGGACATTCCCCACCTCCCTTTGCTCGATCAGATGCGCATGTTGGTCATTGAGCATGGTGAAGCGAGTGGGCAGTGTAGTCCTATTTTATATGTCACTGGGCAGGATGTCAATATAATTTGTTCGGTGGGTAGGGCATCACCGCCACCCTCACGGATTAGGTAGAAGGGTGATTTGCCATTTATTCAAACAACTCCATGTTTTTTTGGATATTGCAAGCAGAAGTTGGGAGTGGTGACAAGCAAAAGTACATAAAATGATTCAACGTTGGTTACACACGCTCTAAGTTATTGTTGGTACAAGTGCAAATGGAATAAGTGTCAAGACTATTAAGTGCAGGCTGATACGAATGGAGGTTACTCCACCGATAAAAGTGTGGATTTTACTACTAACAAAGCAACAATGACACTATGTAAGCAAGTGCGAGTTGTACTGAGTTTTCACGTGTACAAAATACATCATTGCAAATGATGTTGGTAACACTCGGTCACGGATGTTGAATGCATCTTCTGTGCAAGTTTTAAAAAAACCTTTTACCGATTATAATGTACAACGTTCATGTGATAGGCCATGACTTATCAACGTGAGTACTAGATGCACCAACGACGCCAATGCCAACAACATCATTTTTGTGCATTCTGTTCAAATTAGAAGGTGTGTGCCAACGGCACAACTAGATTATGGAATTACTTGAAGTGTTGAAAACATATTGTTTGATATTTTAAGGTGGTTTTTGACAATTTATGAACACATGAATACATTTAAACAGTGTCATGCTGCCAATTTTCCTATAGAGAACTAGCAACCATGTGTAGAAACACACATACACAATTGTGGTGAATAAGTGTATGACTAGCTGGCACAATGATCCTAATCATTTTGGATAGCGATGACTGCCTGAAGTCATGTTTGTAACCCTGCCAGTAGTATACCAAAACAACCCCGAAACAGTGTCCCATGAACTCGCACCAATCACACTATCATGTTGGGAATACCGCAAGTGCCATACTGTGTGAAGTCTAATTGGCCCATTGTCCACTAGCAAAGGCTTATCAATCGTTGCTTGGAAGGATGACACCCTCCACGAGTGCCTTAGGTACATGTGTATAGATACAATTACCTTATTGAGTGAGGAACAAAGTGTATCCATAAAACAATGCTTGCAAAAATGCCAGGTTTGTGCAACTTGAAAAACATGCTCCAAGATATGCCATTGAAGTGGATGTTCCTACAAAATGATGTTTTCAAGAGGATATGTGTCTCATTAACACAACTCTTGATACAGACTTAAAAGTATGATCATCCGCAATATAACTTCCAAATTAGGACCTTGGTCATACATTGTATGCAATCTTCATGTGAAAATAATATGTGTGGAACCGAATGTTCCGAGGTGTGACATGCAAGTTGCCACAAAACAATGGATTTAACATTCAAAAGGCATTCGATCAACACGTATGGATATAGTTGTGAGCATGGGAGATCCATTTGGTGGATGTGACATTGTGGATGCTTTCTTCTTGGATGAGGTATATAGAATTAGAGACTGATTATTGTAGACAACCTAGTTTTGATTCGGAATCTGGGATTGCAGACCAAACCGGGAGTGTTTAAGGAGGCGTAGTCCATGAGCAAACTCAAATATCACAACTTTTCAAACATCTCTGAAGATCTTCATGACGTAACGCTCTAGAGAATGATTCCAAAGAGCGACCATAAAATTATCCTCTGGAGAGATTTTGTGTACTGACACAGTGCACAAGTAGACTTGAGCAGCAGAATGGTATATGTCAGAATGAATGGCAAGACACAACACCTCCTTCTGATTGAGCGACCTACGACACAACAATGGTTTCTGGAATCTATAGAAGTGAAGCAACAAAGGAAGTTGCAGCAGCTACAAAATGCCATCCAGTATCACTGGACATGGTCAAGAGATGTATGCGACATGGAGCACAAGCGTAGCTAGTCCAAGCATAGACAGAGGAAGTGGAAGAAATCACAAAAGCACAAGCCACCACATTGGCCTCAACACCTAATATGTTTCTAGCTATACCAAATGAGTTTACACCACTCGTCAAGGGGTTTGAAGGGGCTTTTCCCCACAAACTATCCCAATAGTTGCCTCCACAAAAAGCCTCAGCTATAACATTGAGTAGAATCGAGGATGCTGACAACAGGTGAAATGGACCTATCGGATGACAAAAGTAAGAAAACTAGCTAGACAAGATTCTTGGTAACCTTTTCACCATGTCATCCATGCCACCCTACGCAACTCTTGCACCTTTTTGTGAAAATAAAATAGGCAAGATGCGGATGCGCGTGGGTTAGTGACCATTGGACAACATCACCATTGAGAACAACTACACTCTCCCACTAGTAGACAATTATTTTGACCAACTATATAGGGGTATCATCACATCCGCATATCCAATAAGGACATCAAGAAGATGTCACTCCACTCTATATATGGATAATTTTGAGTTCACGGCTATTCCATTTGGACTTACATATGCTCCCATAACATTTATGGCGGCAATGAAAAATATTTACCTCAACATAATCATCGTTGTGTACCTCGATGACTCCGTCGTCGTGTACCTTGACAACATCCTGGTGTACAGCCGCAACTGCAGCCGTAGGATCACTACGGACATCTTTAAGAGGTTGTTCAGGTTCCAGAGAGAGAATGTTCACAATAAACTCTCAAAATGCAACTTTGATCACCATTCCATCATGCAAGGGGTCAGATCATCGATGATGGATAGATCATCATAGACCAAATGGAAGTGGAGGCGATCGCTGATTGGTCGATGCCAGCCAACATTCGGGACGTCGAAGTGTTCTTGGTATTTTTCAACTACTGTCGATTCATCAAGGACTACATCCAAGTTTTGATAAATCTCTCCTATCTAACTCGTAAAACAATCAAGCGGAGATGGAGAGACAATAAACAATTAGTATATAGCGCTTTCAAAGTCGCTCGCATTTTTGCACTGTTCCCACGATTGGCGAATGCAATAATGGAATAGATCCTCGCCACCAACGCATCTGACCGAGTAATCGAAGCTGTCCTCCAAGACCATAGTGGTGGAGACCAACCGGCCATGTAGATGTCACAAAATCTACGCGGGCCGGAACTCAAGTTTGCAATAGGCAAAACCGGAAGTGTTTCTAGCTGTGAATGTGTTTAAGGCGTGGTGGTGCTATTTGGAATTCCGATGATGCATCCTCCAGACTGACCACCACGCACTCAAATATCCGAAGACACAACCAAACGTGATCCGTCGACAAACTCGATGGATGGAGTTCCTCGATTTGCACACCAATTATGAATTCAAGTACAGGCGTAAAAAATTAAATCCAACAGACGCTCTGAGTGGACGATTGGAACTAATGGCTGAGATATACACATTTTTATGAAACGAGAACCATACCTTGTAAGGATATTTGAAAAGGTTTACAAGGAGTTTGAAGGGTGTGAGAAAAAAAGTTCTGTTTCAACAATCCATATTGGTGACGAAGTTTCAGTTGCCAAGTCGTGGTACCAACAAACGAGAAGCTACAACGAATTCTCTTTGAGGATTGCCACAACACAGGTCCAGGTGGACACTTCTGCAATGATAGGACCCTCAAGAATATGGCAAAGTATTACTGGCTTGAATGGATGTAGAACGACATGGAAAACATTTGTAGATCACGTTACATCTTTCAGTAGCAGAAGTCTTGCTGCACGAGGCCATCATGACTGCTCCAACCTCTCCCTGTTCCGACGGAGCCGTGGGTCGGCTTCAGCATGGAGCTTGTGACTGGGTTGCCCGCCACTCCGGAGGAGTATGACGACATGCTTGTCGTGGTATACTGGTATTCAAAGATGTCACACTTCATACTGACATTGACCACCGCCACTATAAAGGGAATAACACAAATGTTTCTAGATTAGATCATTCGGCTACACAACATGTCACATCACATCATCCGCGATATACCGTAGCGATCTTTAAATTCGTTTTTTTGATTTTTATACTTTATGGAATCCATAATTTTGATCATGGATTTTGGCTTGGGAGTTATTTTGGTGGTTGCTAAGCTTTCGTTGAACAAAACCATGTGATCTTTAAATTCGTTGAAAGACCTAGCTCAACACTAGCAATTATGTGCGCTGTCTATAATGATCGTTGCTCCGGCGTTCACGGAACAGTTGGTTGTCCTCGGCCACCCTTTTTTGCCAGTTGCCACGTCAATCAGTATGTGAACTACACACCGCACGAAGCCAACTTCTGGATGTGTGCACGTCCAGGGCAACCGAGGGCGTCAAAACCAGACCGGTCACTAAATATTCCGAATGCAATAACAGAGGCAAAGTGTTTGAACCTGGGAGGTAAACGAAATTTTCTGACACTCTCTAGGAAGAATTAATTTGGGTGTACCTAATGGATTCGTTGAAGAAAAAATTCGTTCAATTTCAATCACAACAAAAATACTTATATTTGAAATTAAAGATCAGTAGGGTAGATGACCATTTTGCTAGTGAGTTTAACCACGAGTTGATGAAGCAGTATGGCATTTGGATCCAGTTATCGATGGCTTTCCATCCTCAAACAAATGGACAAACCAAGCAGAACAAGCAGATGCTTGAACAAATTCTTTGCAATTCATGCGATTGGCATGACACGGACTGGGAGTAAAAACTGACGACCACCAATCTTGAACGAAACTCTGCCAGTTCCAATGCAATAGATTTTTTTTTTGTTCAAAGTAGTTAATGACAAACTTCCCACCACACTGACAGGAATCCATAATCAGAGTAACATTCCCATCGTCGACATCTACCACCGGGATTTCTCTAACGTTTGGGAGGAAACATGCCAAACTCTCTCAAATAAGCAAGTAACTACGAAGCAGACGGAGGATTGACACCGTACCAATGACGTTTTTGGTGCTGGTCATTGCTTCTTGCTCAACTTGGCGAATATCAAAATCCACTGACAAGACTTCGTGAAGCTCAAATCCAGATGTTTGAGATCGAGCAAATGCAAACTCCATTCATTGCTTAACTTCACCTATAATTCAGCATGGAAATTTACCAAGTCTTCGACATCGACAAGCTCAAACACTACCAGGACCATAGTGAGAACTTCCCTTGTCGAAATGTCGCTCCTTTGCTTCCTATCCAAGTGCAATGGGATATGGAGTACATAATGGAGGACATGCTCGAAAATTGATGTCATGGAAAAACTACCATGAATGTGGTCAAGTGGCACGGCTACAACGCCCGGCACAACTGCTGGGAGCCTTACAATATCCTCCAAGACATTGATCACACGATAGACGTACCGGACTACGTTACTATACATACGCACTCAAAATATCCGATACTTTCCATTGAAGCACACTTATAGCTACATATGTATGATCAAATTTTCCCAATTCCTTATATTGTCTTTTGCTTTGCACCTCATCCCCACAAACCATCTACATTCCACACGGCAAAACAAAATGTTGGGACAAATGGCCAAAATTCCCTCAGGCGAGCGATGACATTTTCCCGAGGTCAACGCGTAGTGGACAAAAAATATAATGACATGAATTGCCACTCGCAAAGTTAACGGATTCGTGTATGTTTGTGTTGTATACCTAACGTACATGAGCTCCAAAAATCCACCAGCGGACAAATCTGTCCCCACATTCATTGCCCACCGTGCGTCAACCTCAGGATTTTTACGCCATCCAGCCGAGGGCATTTTGGCCACCTAACCTCTGGTGTTTCGTTCCCAACGGTTTTTACAACTGACCACTTTCCACAAGAGTTGACAGAAGTATCACAATTTGTATCGATCTCTTGCAACTGTTTGGTCGACTTCTCGATGTCGCTAAACTTTTGTGAAGCTATACCTGAATATTCTCGTTATCCTTTGACTTATCAGTGGATTTTCTTCAAGCGGCCACTCAAAGCGCAACGGCGCACGAGTCGCTTGACCCAAGTTCCAAAGATCCAACATATGCCTCATTGTGATTCTTGTCATTGTATCTATGCGCTCGACTTGTTCAACATTTGTCATCAAAGTACACCCGCTGCTCAATAATAATAATCCATTTGTCCCAAGACCTTGAATCATCTTCTCCTCCGCACCTCATCCCTGTGAACCACCCATGTTCTTCTTGGCGTAACACTTGGTAGTAGGGTACGGCTACACACCGAATCCGATTTGCGAATCCCGACTTGGATTCAGGTTTGTGAGTCCGAATCCAAGGGTGAATTCGGATTCACGAATCCTTGACCCGGATTCGCCAATCCATGTGGATTCACAAATCCATCAGATCCTTCTAGTTATGAATTTCAATTCAATTCCATGTAACATGAGAAGAGTTGCACTTCACACACTTATTTCAGCTTCATGGAAAAGATTATTGTGCAGTTGTGCTTTTCACATTTAACTTCAAACTGCAAGGGAATGTTGTGGAAAATGACAATCTCAAATGTGGCATGTAAGCACAACTCCACTCTCACTTTCATGACAGCATGCCTGCCCTGTCTAATGTACCGCATGACGGCATGCCTGACCCCCTACTGGAATGCATGACAGCATGTCTGCTCTTCCTCAACAAACATAAATCATGCTTCTGCCTCAACACCACAGGCACTGTTCGCTGCTCCATAGTCCTCTCCCACATCAGCAATGTCTTCGTCTTCAACCTCATCCCCATCTGCGTCAACACCATTCTCCTGCACATGCACATGTGCTGCACGGCGTAGAAGGTTGACACGTTTCTCTTCAGCTTCCAGTTCCGGTGCCACTTCTCCGTTTGGAGCCACTAGAAATTCTGCAAGTGCTGGTTCGTTTACCCACGACTTCAGCAACACAATTTTCTCAATTTTCAGGTCAATCAGGCTCTGTCAGAAGTTTGTATTGACATGGCGGCCTAGTGAGAACAGCCTCTCGGAAGGTGTACTTGTTGTCGGGACGGCAAAGAGGTCCAGGGCAGCAAGATGGAACGTGGGAAATTGAGTCTTATTCTTCCTCAAGTACTTCAGAATGTTGCACCCACGGCCCTTCTCCTCCTCCTTGGCCCACGCATCCACCTCGAGATCTAGTGAGCTTGGCTGGGCCTGCACTTGGTTCTGGTCGTCCTCAGCAAACATGACGGCGGCTGCATCCTCTAGTGCAGCCTCCAGCAGATTCTGGTTGGCGCTGATGCGCTGGCTTCGACGTGGGGCTGAAGTGGCAGCTTCTCGGTTTTGGTGTTCAGCCTCTGCATACAAATAGAAATACATTGTTCACATTATTAGTGTACTTTAGATTCACATGCAATGCACTCTCATTCTAGAATTGTGTGCATTGCAACAGATTGCACATGCTTCAGTGCTGCGGGATCTCATCCATAACATGTGTGCATTGAAACCAGATTGCATACGCTTCATTGCTGGAACATCTAAGCAAAGTAAACCGCCAAATGTGAAACACGTAACCATGTCTCACATGCAGTTGCAGGTGTCGCCGCGGATGACGATGTAGCTGTATCAATCTCGCCCTGGCTTGCTGTGCCGGATGCTGCCTACACTGCCATGTCTGCGGCTGCCGCATCAGGGGCTGCTGCAGCAGCCTCCTCCGCCTCACGTTGTTGCAGAATTGTCTTTTTTTCTTAGTGCAGTATGTCCACCACCTTCATCTGCACTTCTGTGGCTGTGTTGATGCCGGTCATAGGATGGAAGCGCTCATAAAAGCGCAACCTGAATCGCGGATCGCATGCTGTTGCCAACACGTGTTGTTTTGTCAGCAGCTTGACATACTTATCCAGTTTGGCAATGCACGTGACAATGCCATCCTTCAGCTCCAAGAGGAGCTGCTCCTTGCAGTCCAAGCGGCCAGCGTTTCCCTTGAGCTTGTTCTTCTTCTCGGCTGCAAGTGCCTTCACCAACCAGGCCTGTATCTTCTCCAGCAGCGAAGCGTCGAACGAGATGATGAGTGAAAGGGTCGGGTATGTGGAACCTGAAATATCATCCGTGAAGCTTTTGAATGGCTTCAGGATGATGGTGACCTGGGCAATGAGATCCCAGTCATCAAACATCGGCATCAGTGCATCACCATCACGGCCGAAGTCCGTCAGCAAACCCTCCAACACGTCCTTGAGGCCGATCACTTGCTCACACATGTCGAGCTCGCTGTTCCACCTCGTTTCAGTATCAAGGTGGAAGGAAAGGTACTTCACGCCCACCTCCTTCGCTGCCTCCATCAAGGACTCCTGTCGGGTCGGGGTCCTTGTCACAAAGACTGCGATCGCCCGAACTTGCCCGAGGATTACAACAACCCGTGGCTGCTTGAGAAGGTCTCCAGGTTGATGACATGGCTAAGACACCACATGTGGCCAGCATTTGCAAAGGAGTCATTGTGTGGGATGAGGTGCTGGTCAATTATGGCATCGTTTGTTGATTGATTGCCCACTGTGACATAGAAAATTCTGTACCACAGACCCCACAGCTGCAGCGTGTTCTTAAGGAGGTGGTACAAGTTCTTTGCCATAGCACCACGGGCGATGGCGGGGAAGGCAAACGCAATGGCACGAATCTTGTAGTTCTGGTGGATCCAGTGGGCAGTGACGCCCAGGTATTTTGTGTTGTTGATGGATTTACAGCCATCCGTGGTGAAGCTGATGGCGCTCATCACAACACCGAAGATGATCTTGATGTGCGCACGGTATGCAGGAGCAGTCACCCAGATCAGGCAGGCAAAAGTTATGCGCCTTAGACTCGCAGCAGGATTTGCATGTGCAAACGCTTTGCCAAGCCAAAAGGAGTCCATGGAGCTGAAAGACTGGTTCTTGTCGACAAGATGTTTCCAAAGGAGGCAGAGGAAATTCTTCTTCTTGAAGACGAGACCCACAACAGCTGCACCACGTGAAATATTGTGTTTTCAGCATTCGTTTCTGCGACCTCTGCATCTTCTTCTACCACTGTCGCCCGTGCGTCACACAACTTGCTTGCGGACACCATCATCTTGAGCTGGACGTGCCTCTTCTTGTCCAACTTGTGGAGGTGCTTCCACATGGCTGGGGTAGCCCCATCTTTGTAGCTGATCGTCATGGGGTTGTTGGGATGCCTGGTGCACAGGAGGTAAATGGCACACTGGGAGTTGCTACATACCTTCTTGAAGCAGCCCCACACGACGGAGTCCCAACACTTATGCTTGTCCCCGATCTGTTCCTCCTCTGCATTGTCCTTGGAGTGAGATTCCGGGTCTTCCTGGGCAGCGGGCATGTGAGCAAGGGCCTCATCGTCAGCCATGGTGCTCTCGTTGCTCGCTGTCGATTGTTCGAAACGAGTGGTAGCTTATCATAACTGTTACTGCGGTTTTGAGTGTTTCTACCCGTTCCACAGCATGCCCGATCCTAGTGAGCATTCAGATCACCTAGACGAACTAGGTAATGGCACTGACCAAGGCTGTCCGCCCAACGTTTGAGGAGCAAAATCCTCGAATATGCTAAAGCCGGTATGCTCAAGCTTAGCTTTTGCCACGTGGTGATGAACGTACAACTATTGAGGAGCGCCGGACTGATCGTTTTGGTTAGGTTTGGTCCACGTGTTCGGTCCTAGCTGCCTAGGAGGGGATTTAGACTAATAGAATGCATGTATATGATGGCGGCCACATGCATGCCTACGGTCAACAGCGGTGGAAGTGGTTTGGAGTTCAAAATCCGCCGCTTTCCGAGCGTCGCGATCAGAAGTGTCGAACTGCCGGATGTGAACCGAACCGGGTCTCGTTTTCCAGGCTCCCTGGGGACAGGTCTCGGATTCGAACCAAGGATTCGTGAATCCCAAACAAGATCCGACCCTGGATATGGATTCGTGAATCCGGATCCGGATTCGGGATTCGTGAACCGGATTCACAAATCATTAGATTTGTGTGCAGCCTTATAGTAGGGTGTGGTAGCACTAGAGGAGCAGTTGATGCATTCACCACAAGGCGACAACCCTGCATGGGTCTTCAGTGCATCTACACCGTTTTAGAGTTCACAGATCTCACGATGACACTGATGAACAGAGTGATCGGAAGGCTTCGGCAACATAGGATCAGCACGACCCAAATGATGGTGCTCTCCAAGGAAAAGAGACAGCAGTGGCAACTCTCAAATTGAATGATGTAGCACCAAAAACCCGTCGACCAACTCGGTGATCGATCCCTTGGACCCGATCAATCCTTCATCCGCACCGTTGCCTGCTAGGATGACACCAGGCGCGGTGGAAGGCACAAGCTGACACATCCGTATCAACGAAGACCTTAACCAGAAGCTGTCGGGATTAGGGAGCCTAAATACTAGCTACTCCAACAACTCAACGTGACAATTTAGGATCTATAAAATTCATGCACGGGGGAAGCATTGCTCATCAAGAGAAATTTTCAGGTCTCAAGTGAAGTACAAATTAAGCAGGGCTCCCTGAACCATTTGATCCTGCAATCTCTAAAGGACCAATGGTCAGGATGTGGCTTACGAGTTTAGAGGTGTACTTCAATGCTGCTGATATCAACAATGACAAAAAGAATATTGACCTCGTAGCCTCTCTTTTGTATGGCACGGTACTGAGTTGGTGGTTTGATCTAAAGACCATCCAATTGTAGCAAGAGTCTACCAGAGCTGGATGAATGGCTCACACAAACTCTCTCACATCGTTGACCACAGGCATACTACCTATCAAGCACATCAGTTTGACGTGGCATGACTCCCTGACTCCAGCAGGAAACTAGATGGACTTCACGCGCACCACACTCACCTCCTTTGGAAAAATGAAGAAGACGTTTGACACACATTATAGACTTCAAGGCTTGTGGCACCAATCCAACGTGGCAAATTACACGTTGTGCTATCTTGTGAAATAATAATCGACAGTGACCTCGTCCGTAACGAGCTATGATTCTACTCGAACAAGGGCCTCAAGCACGACAATCCGTGAGCGATCGCCATATTTGGCATCCAATACAACCTCTCGTAGATGATTGCATGAGCTGATTGAACCGACACATTTGACATTCCTGGTTGACCACCGACACATTTTCCAGTCCACCTGCATGCCAACCTATTTACCCACATGCGTCTCTGCCCCACATGCACACCCACATGCACATCCACATGCACACCCACATGCACATCCAGATGTACACCCACATGCACATCCACATACACACCCACATGCACACCCACCACATGCACGCCCACATACACGCCCACATGTACGCGCACATGCACGCCTACCTGCAAGTCCACATGCACACCCACATACACACCCACATGCACATCCACATACACACCCACATGCACACCCACCACATGCACGCCCACATACACGCCCACATGTACGCGCACATGCACGCCTACCTGCAAGTCCACATGCACACCCACATACACGTGCACATGCATGCCCACATGCACACCCACATGCACACCCACATGCACGGCCACATGCACACCCACATGCACGCGCACATGCACACCCACATGCATGCCCACATGCACAACCACATGCACGTCCACATGCACACCCACATGCACGCCCACATGCACGCCCACATGCACGCCCACATGCATGCCCACATGTACACCCACATGCACGCCCACATGCACACCCACATGCACACCTACGTGCACGTCAGTCTCAACAAAAACGTTTGGATGTAGGAATCCAATAACTGGTGGCTCCAAGACCACAATCCTTATCGTGGCGGAGGGAAGTCATAGTCAGCGGAAACCTCATCTTTGATGGATATTGACACTGTCGATCAACGCAATCAATGGCTCCAATGGAACTGGAGGAAGCCGAGGCACATTTTGTGCAACTGTCCCAATGGACTTCAACAGGCCAAAAACGGAGGGGATTCGTAGAGAAAAAATGGGGAGTTGAGAAATGGCAAAGGGAATGAGTAGACGGAAAAACTCATGTCCCGTTAGAAAATATCCACCGAGCTACCATCCATATAAGCAGCTCACATCGTCGCAGATGAGGGCATAGGAGATTGCAAAATTCGACGAGTGGTACAAGGAAAACCAACCGGTGATACTGTTATGAGTACAACCAAAGGGATATGAAAGTTGTATAGCAGTACGAGCACTAGTGGATGGAGGAGCTTTCTACATATTTTTAAGGAAGGACATGGTTTGGAAGCCGGGTTTACGGACCACACCATAGGTGTTGGAAGGAAAATCGTCGACAGCCGAGTAGAAAGCCTTTGACTTTGTTAAACTCTATGATGTCAAATCCGAGATATACACAACATAACAACGTGGATGACTTGTCCAATGAGTGACCACTAATTCATCCTCGGATAACATTACCTATGCTGGCATAATCCACAGATAGACTAGAGGGGCGGACCAGTCTACGTAAGCAAAGACAGAAGAAAACAAAACCTGCCTCTGATCCAGTGACTCACGACACAACGACGGTCACAGGAAGCACCAGAGGTGGAAGCAGTAGAGGAAGTTGTAGCAGTCGCAAAATGCCAGCCAATATCGCTTGACGTGGCCAAAAGACATTTGCAACGTGGAACCCAAGTGTGGCTAGTCCACACGAAGTAGAGGAAGAAATTGTAGTAGCAGAGGCAACCACGTCAACCACGACATGTGAAGTTTGCAGCTGTTTCAAAGGAGTTTGCACCACTCTTCCATGAGTTTAAAAGGGTTTCACCTGAAAAACGGCCTCGAGATTACTTGTACAGCAAAGTGTAGATCACCACACAGACCTGAAGCCAAGCAGGAGATTGGTAGTGAAAGGAACCTTTTGGATGAGCAACTATGAGCTGACTGAATCAAAGAAGCAGCTGGACAAAATGCTCGATTAGGGGTTCATCAAACCATCTGTCACCCTACGTGACACCAAAAGGCTTCGTGAAAAAGAAAAACAAAGAGATGCAGATGTTTGTGGAATACCAAGCATTGAACGACATCACCATCAATAACCGCTACACCCTCCCACGAGCAACAAAACTTTCTGACCAACTCCGCGAGGGCAAGATTTTCACCAAAATTGACCTATGTCACAACTATCGTTGGATTTACGGATCTAATAAGGAAATCGAAAAGATGGTTTTCCGCACTGGATCTGGCCACTTTAGGTTCACAATAATGCTAGTTGGACTCACATATTCCTCCACAATGTTTGTTCAGCAATGAACAGCTGTTTTCTTGTACCTCAATAAATTCGCGGTTGTATATCTTGATGACATCTTGATGTACTACGGAACCCCAGATGAACATAATTGAAATCTACAGAAACTTGTTGATATTTTAAAATGAGATGAAAATTATACAAAAAAATCTTAAAATGTGACTTCGGTCGCCAATTGACCGACTTTTTGGGCGAGACCATTGACGGTAGACTGATCACCATGGGACCAAAATGTAAGGAGGTGGTTGCTTATTGGCTAACACCGAGTAACACTCAAGATGTCCAAGTGTTCTTGAGATTTTGTGACTAGTATCGTCGATTCTTAAAGGACTACGGCCAAGTGCCAGTGCCTCTCTCCGATCCCACTTGTAAAACCACCGAGTGGAGTTGGGGAGAGCGAAAAAGAAGTGTTGACGTCTTTTGGAGAAACACTATAACCTCGTCGCCAACCCTACAGATGGAGGATTTGACGGTGGACTGCGTGTCACCTACGTTTTTGGTTGAGCAATCGGAGCTGTTCTCCAAGACAATAGTAGTAGAAAACAACTAGTTGCGTACATGTTGTGAAAACTATGCCGACTGGAACTCAACTACACAATGCACAGAAAAGAGATGCTCACAGTCGTGCACAACTCCAAAACTCTCTAGTGCTACTCATAATACCGATGATGCATCGTCCACACCGACCATCACGAGGTAAAATGTCTCAAGACCGAGTCAAATCGTAGCCTTTGACAAACCCGATGGACGGAGTTCCTTGAGTCCAGCTTCGACTATGACATCGAGTACCGGCCTAGAAGATCAAATTCAGCAGATGCTCCATGTCAGGTGTTCATAATGTTTGCCCAAGATCAGCACACTACTCGTCGAACGAGACCCGTACCCTACCAAGTTGTTTGTGAAGGGTTACACGGAGTTCGTCGGGTATGACAGGACCAAATTCTTGTTCATGTACACCTCCTGGCGACATTGATTCACTCGCCAGGTATTTCTACCACCACACGAGGAGATTCAATGGATGCCATTGGACCCGTACCCTACCAAGTTGACACTTAAGCGATGAGTAGATGCTAAAAATGTTGGCAAAGTGTAACTGGTGGTACAGGAGGCAGACCGACGTGAAAGCATTATGCAAATTGTGCAAGTCTTGCCAATGGAAAAATCTCATTACAGGAGGCCACTTGGAAATATTTCTCTCTCCCTATTTCGACGGAGCCGTGGGTTTACATTAGCATGTGACCGGGTTGCCCGCCACTCTTGAGATCTACGACACCATCCTCGTGGTGGTGGACAGACTTTAAAAATGTCACACCTATATTCCAACGACGACCACCGTCACCGCACAAGGAACATCACATTTGTTTATAGATCCGACCATACGGCTATATGGTGTGCCACGTACCATCATCAGCGAAGGAGATAGTCGCTTCACCAGTAGTTTTGGCATGAACTTGTGACGTGTTACGGCAGTCTGATGAATGCCCTTCCATCCTCAAACTGATGGGCAGACCGAGTGGACCAACAAGACACTACAAAAATTCCTTTGCACTTTTCTGTAAGCCGCATGACCCTCGTTGGTCTACAAATGTGCCGAACACCGAACTTGCATACCATTGCAACATCCACCACAACAGGTAAAATTCCGTTTGAGGTGGTTTACGGCAAACTTCATACCACATTGGCTCAACTTCAAAGCCAGATTAGTATTTCTGCGGATGACATCCACCGACGGTATTTCTTCAGTGTTGGGAGGAAACACAATAAACTCTTGCGAAGACACAAGCAGCCATGACGCGAGCACCTGAGCAACATCGCAAAAATGACGTGTTTAGCACTAGAAATTGTCTCTTACTCAACTCCACAAACATCAAACTCCGTAGACAGGACTTTGTGATGATCAAACCCCAATGGTTGGGTCCATTTGAGACCAAGCGTAGTCAAACCCCTGTAGTCGCTTAGCTTCATCTGCTCAACAGCATGGTGTCCCACCGTGTCTTCCACATCAGCAAGCTCAAGCACTACCGAGACCCTAGCGAGAGCTTCCCAAACAGAGACGTCTCTCCTCTGCCTCCTATTGAAGTAGACAGAGATACGGAGTACGCAATTGAAGACATCCTCGGACATCGGCGCCATGGAAAAGGGACTGAGTATCTGGTCAAGTAGCATGGCTACGATGCCATACACAATACCTGGAAACCATACGCCAACCTTTGTGACTTTCAACATATTATTAGCGGCTACTGCCATCGTCAGAGGTCTACGTTTGCTAACCCGTGGAGACGTCTCAGTAAAAAGGGAGGAGGGGGTGTGAAGTGGTACATTGCAAATGAACACGAGTCCCTAAAATCCAAGAGTGGAATTTGTTTCCTTACAGACATGGCCCACAGCGCGTTGACCTCAGGATTTTTACGTTGTTCGACGGAGGGCATTTTGGCCACCTTATCCGACCTCCAGTGTTTCTTTCCCGACGGTCAAAAGAGGTCTCATGAACCACATCGATGTTTTGATACTATGTGGTCAAATTCTCGTCGACGCTAGACCTTTTCGAAATCACGCTTTGATATTCTGGGAACCCCTCAACTTCTCAGTGGAGTTTCTTCAAGCGACCACTCACGGAGCAACGTTGCACAAGGTGCTCAACCCAAGCGCCCAAGACCCAACATATGCCTCATTGTAATTCTCATCATTAGATGTATGCGATCGACATACCCCGAAACTTGTCATCGAATTACACCTACTACTAAAGACAAATGATCCATTTATCCCTGCACCTCAAATCGTTTTCTTCGCCGTATCTCATCCTAGTGAGTAACTCACGTTGTGCTCAGTGTACCAGTCTGGGACGTATCGCTAAGGTGTGCTCGACAGAACAGTCCTCTCCTTTTGTGGATAAGGTGAAGTTAATTTTGAACAAATGGGGGCGATTTGAGGATTGGGCGGAATGACCATATACCCCTTGTTTGAGAGAACAAGCCCCATCCGTCCCTCCTTCGGAACGATAAGCCCCATGTGACCCTCGTTAGAACGATAAGCCCCATCCGCCCCTCCGCCAGAACAACAAGCCCCATCCGCCCCTCCGCCAGAACGATAAGCCTCATTTGCTCCTCCGCCAGAATGAAAAGCCTAATCCGTCCCACAAGGATAATCCCCATGTATCCCTTGGAAATGCCGAACTCTTTATTTGACATTATATTATTCATTCGTGGTTTAGAAGGGTGATCTGGTAATATTATTTAACTTTTCAAAGGTTTTACAGACGATTTCGTGCATGTAATCGTCATTCACGTTCATGCATTACACCGTACCATATGACAACGATGATATAAATACCTATGTACTGAATAATCGTCGGTTGAACGTATTTGTTGTGATCTTTACTTGGAAGTATGCCGTCGCCCCCAACACTGTTAATTTCCATCAGGTTTATGACATTCCACTGACCGAATATCTAGATGGTCGTCTGAACAACGTCACCATTATCCTTGCCAACACTGAAACACCACCTGCTCGAGCCTGGAAGATGAGCTGACAGGCATTCATGCATTAGCATCCATACGTGTTTTCAAACCCAACACTTCTCTGGCTAACTTAGCAAGTGGTAAATAGACCAATTAGATTACGTCGGTAAACGCTTGACAGTTGTCCGTCTTGCAACTGCGGCGGTACCGTGTGAAGAGGGGCTATTGCCATGTCGCTGTCACATCCTTGCAACCGCCGCTCGCCATTGACATGCGAAAGGGTACGAGAAAGGATGGTCTCAAATCCGTTCCGCTGGACGATAAAGATATGCACAAGGATACAAGACTGTGTGCTCGAAGGAACGTATCGGCGGACATGTCCTTCATCCTACGTGTCAACACATCCTCCGTTGGTCCAAATAGGGGACGCGATGTCCCGGCAGGGTCCTGCTGAGCTCGATCCAGTCTCTTTTAGTCTTGCATTATCGTCCTTGATGCTATCACCGTGGCCTCAAACCATGTTGCTGCTGCAGCTGCGTCCCTAGTGACTTTGGGATGGTGGACTAAGTTGTACAACACACCGGTAAGCCTATTCAGGAGGGTAGATGGGATATATAGGTTGCCATTTCATGGACAAAATACCTGGTGTTTTGGATGGTTTCCCAACTACACGCGTGGCATCTTGCCACACAACCAAGTATCGATGAGAACAATCCGTCCCCCGCTCAGGGTTCGGCACCGCGGTGGTACTTCGATAACCCTCCTCTGAACGACACAACAGGCACGTTTCACGATGTGATGTTTTGGTTGGAGATGGATTGGAACGATGTCTGGTGGTCCTGGTAGTTGGACGAGTGGGACGCCCTCCCATAGAACCAACCCCCTTATGAACCACCCCGTGCTCCCAGGTCCCCCGATGTCTGGGAAGCCGGACCAGTTAGGTTTAGCATGGGGCGTCGTCGCGTCCTGTTCCTCCCACATGGCCACCTCGATAGTTCGTACCTTGTGTCTCGGGTGTTCATTGTCTCTTCTTTGCTTGTGAAGAAGACAACCGAGTGGTTTCACCTACACTTGTGTAATCCTACTGTTGACAAAATGCTATTCTCTCATGGTATGTGCTTCCTTGGACAGGAGATTCCGATGACGAACCATGTCGCAGTCCCAAGAAGTGCAAGGAGATGATGAAGAAACTGAAGAAGGGGATGTTGTTCAACAACGTGGACACGGATCGTGCATTTGTACAGGGTTACGCTGTCAACAACCGCTTCAGTCTCAAGTGGATCCGTAGTGAGCCTACAAGAATCCACGTGACGTGCGCAGAAGCGAAGGACTAAGGGTGTGCCTGGCTCCTCAGGGCCCGTGTTACAAGCAAGTTTGGACATGTTACTGTGTCCCACTACGCCGAAGGCCACAAGTGCGTGCCTAGCATTAGTCACAGACGTTTCGCGAGGCAGAAGGGATGGGTGGCCCACACAATCTCGGAGGCCTTCTAGTGTGACCCGATGGCATCAACTCCAGCCCTGCAACATGTTCTCCACGAAAGGACTGGCGTGAATGTGTTAAACAACCCGTTGTACCGCGCCAAGACACGGGCCCAAGAAAACTTGATGGGCAAGAAGACACACACGTGGAGCCTGTTTCCCTCCTACGTCGAAGGGGTGAGTATCTATGTTTGGTTTTTTTCTGTTGCAGAGTGGTTACACTCCTTCCTATACTTGTTTTCACATGTGTGTCCATGTGTTGCGTGCAGCTGAAACACGTCGACCCAGGTACACACGTTGTGGCCCACAAAGACAAGAACGATGCCTTCCTCTGGGCTTTTGCCGCTCTGGGAGCCTCGTGAATCGGATTTCAGCACAGTCGGTGGATTGTGATCATGGATACCACTTTCCTAAAATATGGTCACAAGCAGGTCCTGTTGCCTGCCCAGTTTTTTATGCCAACGACCATGCAGTTCCGATGGCATGGACACTAATGCTGATGGAGGATGACAAGGGGTGGAATTTGTTTTGCGCAAAGCTTGCACTTGCCTATTTCACAGCTGTACATGTCGGAACTTGCATCATCACGAACATGGAGAAGGGGTTGGAGAAAGCAGTGTAAAAGTACCTGACCGGTACCACACACACCTTCTGCGTGGCACATATGTGAGAATGTGCATACAAGCTATGGGAAAAAGGCCGCCCACTGGGCATAGAAGTGTACACATGCACTTCATGTCGAACAATAGGAGAAGTCCACCACCCACCTGCGTCAAGTGAGTGTGTCGGCATATGCATACCTCTTTGGGCGGAAGGGAGAGGAAGGGGGTGTGGTGGGGGAGTGCCTATTGACAAGTGGACCCGCCTCCACTGTCCTTTGGAGAAAGGAGGCCACACTACTTCCAACACCTCGGAGAGTTGGAACGCGTGAATTGCAGTGCACCAAAAGCTTTATCCCTACTACTCCTTTGTGAGCATCTTCCCCTTTGTGTCTGTTCTGTGCTCGAGTTATGGTTAATCAACCCAATTTTATATAGTCCATAAACTATGTATAGTATTCCTCCAAGATCTTCACTTCCTAGAAGTTTACTTCTGTGTATGCAGTTATAACATCACAATTTCCTTTGTGAACAAAGTACTTTTACTTAAACGGGATTCACACACTTTTAACTTGAACTTTAATCAGTAATTCTTCGTCAATTCTACGTAAATTCAAAAACTCCCCAATTGTGTTCGCTAACACTATTCTGTACGCGAACGTTCTTTTGGGTGTTTTCGTCAAACATATCGTTTTCTGGAAACAACAAGAAGCCGCATGATGCGATTTCTCACGAATTGGGTCATGCAGCGGATTTATGCAATGTTCGTAAGTCCCGCGTACGTCGTTCACTTGTAGTCGACAGTCCCCCTCCCCCCCCCCTTGTATTCGATGATGTATTGCGGATGTGTATTGGGTGGTGTATCTGGAGGGTGCGAAATATAATACACAAGTGTACAAATACACCTGTGTATATTTTTGTGATGGTTCACGATACAACCCTCCAATACACTCGCAATTATAAGGGGGGGGGGGGGGACCCCCCCTCCCCCTAGAGTGATAAGTGTATCTGGGGAGTGTAGCGGTGAATGTATCTGGTAGAAAGTCGTACGACTACACATGTGTATTTGCTTCTAAATATTAGATGTCGATCGAGGTCGTCCATCCACCTCAATCGACGGTTTTTGGCGACCAAGAAAAGCAAGGGCTATCAACCTGAAGCATTAGGTGTTGTTCACACCTTCGCGAAACATGTAGGTCGTCCATCAACCTGAAGCATTATGTGCTATTCGCACCTTCGCAAAACATGTAACCACGCCCCGATGAGAGCTCTCCCCCCCAGAATATCGCGAGTGTATTGGGGGAGTGTATCGGGAGGTGTATCTTGCAACCGTTGAATATTATACACAAATGTGGTTTACACTTGTGTATTACAACGGTCACTCTTATGATACACCACCGAATACAACGACCAGGTACATTTGATGAAATGGGGGGGCTGTGGGGGGTGTCGACGATTGTCTACGAGTGACAATTATCCTGATGGTTAGTCGCTACCATTGGACAGTAGATGGACATAAAGCAGAATATTACCCTTTGATATTCAAAATTAACTCATCTCAATTGTACATTGTCGGCGTCCAACGGTCAAGATGTAACAGATAGAGAATATGTATGTAACTAAAAAGTTATACTCACACCC
>SZWC01015844.1:0-20327 GCA_023375785.1 Penium margaritaceum | reverse complement strand
CCGGAACATAGTTACAAACATAGTATTATCTGTCCCAAATCACAAATTATGTCACTATTTGTTTCAGTTGAATGAAACAGATAATCTAGGGAATTGAGTTAAAACAATTTCAGGGAATCCATTCTTTGATGAACTTCTAAGAGATTAATGTGGTATTGTACATAAAAGTATCTGTGAACATGATTATAACAGGTAACTACAAGAAACATTTATGATTGCCTAGGCTCTTATCCTGGAAGGATCCTCGCCATATGTTTCAATATTGTACACACATAATGCAATGTGTAGATTTTGGGTGATTGGGCATAAATGATGCGCCCGTTGTGCCCAGGTAGCATTGGTCAGGACCGCGTTGGCACCAGCACAGGCCGATCGACTCCTCCGTTGCCTCGTAGTGGCATGTGACTACGGCGTGATGGAGGAGGGCCCCAACAAAGCAACGGTGGAGGGACCAACAAACAATCCACAGCAGGTAGACTTGGTCGAGAAGTCTTGCAGTTGTGGCAAGTGGAAGGAGTTCAACCTGCCATGTCAGCATGCGTGCGTTTTTTTACAGTTAGAGGGATTGCGGCTGTTTGACATATAGGAGGAAGATGAGGGGATGGGTGAGGCGGTGGGAGATAATTGAAGATGAAGAGGACAGGGAAGATGGAGATGGAAATGATGATGAATAGCATCAGATTGCTTCACATTAATAACCTTTGTATAGATCACGAGACTCTGCATGCAGCATCAGACGACCAAACAGACGAAGACTGACTACATCAACATTGTGAGAGTGCATAACATCCATGTTCATGCTATTGAGAGCAATGAAAAACAGAAGGCCGAGCTGAAGGCAAGGTAGGCACAACACATCGGTGACAGAGACATTGCCAGACGGACCCCGAAAGCGATCGACACCAACACCAAGAATAGGCAGCATCTGGCCAGCCATAGTTTGGAACACTCCAGACATCACCAACCGGGCCAAGCATACTAAACGCATGACTACAAGACGTCATGTGGTGCGTAGCACATGATCTAGGCACCATCTGGATTGTGGAGAGACGCGGTAAAATTGCAATAAGTGACTTGACATGACACGGGCAACGGGCGTTGCACACACGATTGAGACGCAAAGGTGCCTGCCAATCGTCAAGCCAAGCAAGATCATCTAATATGGGAATAGAAACACAACAGTCATCTGCAGGGGGGTCGCATTAGAGAGCAGTCTCAGTCTGACAACTGTCAGTGATCTCCTGACTAGCAGACCTACATCGCGTACTTCACATGTGTAATTTTTTTCTGCATATATGTGCACACACTAACTAAGAGAGTTTACGTGGATTTCTTTTATGCTGTGTTCACTTATGTTTAAGGGGGTTTCTCCACTTCCTCGATGTCGATGAGGGTATTTCTCCACTTCCTCGATGATGAGACCAGTGAGGCGAGTAAGGTCGACGACAAGGCTGACAAGGGGCATTGGACAGGTTGGGGGATTGACAAGGCCGACAAGGAGGCCATCGAGGCTCGCTGGACCGGCAAGGTAGGTGTTTCCAACAAAAGTTGTAAGTAACACCCGCCGGTCCAAGCGATAGTCAATGTATGTTGACGACAATAGTACCAAATTGTTGTTGATGTCAACAATAGTAAGGTGCTGACATGAGAAGCCATAGTCGGAGCGGCTGTTGTAGCATTAGGAGCAACATTTATAGTGATAGTAACAGGAAGAGTAGTAGTAGTAGTAGTAGTAGTAGTAGTAGTCGTAGTAGTAGTAGTGGTGGTAATAGTAGTAGTAGTAGTAGTAGTAGTAGTAGTAGTANAATAGTACCAAATTGTTGTTGATGTCAACAATAGTAAGGTGCTGACATGAGAATCCATAGTCGGAGCGGCTGTTGTAGCATTAGGAGCAACATTTATAGTGATAGTAACAGGAAGAGTAGTAGTAGTAGTAGTAGTAGTAGTAGTAGTAGTAGTAGTAGTAGTAGTCGTAGTAGTAGTAGTGGTGGTAATAGTAGTAGTANGTTGATGTCAACAATAGTAAGGTGCTGACATGAGAAGCCATAGTCGGAGCGGCTGTTGTAGCATTAGGAGCAACATTTATAGTGATAGTAACAGGAAGAGTAGTAGTAGTAGTAGTAGTAGTAGTAGTAGTCGTAGTAGTAGTAGTGGTGGTAATAGTAGTAGTAGTAGTAGTAGTAGTAGTAGTAGTAGTAGTAGTAGTAGTAGTAGTAGTAGTAGTAGTAGTAGTAGTAGTAGTAGTACTACCACTACTAGTACTAGTACTAGTACTAGTACTAGTACTAGTAGTAATAATAGGAATAGTAGTATTAGGAGTAATAGTAGAAATAGGAGAAACAGGAGTAACATTAGTTACAACAACTGTAGATGTAACACATGTATGTTGGGTTGGTGTAGGCTCTCTGATGTATGGAATCTTTTCACCATGTCTCCTCGGAATGAGATCCTAATGGAAGGTTAATGGCTTAAGCATCCATAAGTTTACTTTTNTTGTTGATGTCAACAATAGTAAGGTGCTGACATGAGAATCCATAGTCGGAGCGGCTGTTGTAGCATTAGGAGCAACATTTATAGTGATAGTAACAGGAAGAGTAGTAGTAGTAGTAGTAGTAGTAGTAGTAGTAGTAGTAGTAGTAGTAGTAGTAGTAGTAGTAGTAGTAGTAGTCGTAGTAGTAGTAGTGGTGGTAATAGTAGTAGTAGTAGTAGTATTAGTAGTAGTAGTAGTAGTAGTAGTAGTAGAAGTAGTAGTAGTAGTAGTAGTAGTAGTAGTAGTAGTAGTAGTAGTAGTAGTAGTAGTAGTAGTAGTAGTACTACCACTACTAGTACTAGTACTAGTACTAGTAGTAATAATAGGAATAGTAGTATTAGGAGTAATAGTAGAAATAGTAGAAACAGGAGTAACATTAGTTACAACAACTGTAGATGTAACACATGTATGTTGGGTTGGTGTAGGCTCTCTGATGTATGGAATCTTTTCACCATGTCTCCTCGGAATGAGATCCTAATGGAAGGTTAATGGCTTAAGCATCCATAAGTTTACTTTTCACACTAGTTAGAAAAAATGAAATGATTGTAATTTTTTTGGCAATGATAACTACCTTTCAACTTGGGAGGTCTCGTTTCCTACGCCCAAGGCGACGGAGAAATCTCTGCCGAATGTATTCTAGGTAGAGGACTTGAGCGTCATACATGAAGGCCAACGGCGTCAAGGATAAGGGGCGAGCATGAAGGGTAAGGGGCGTGATCTGCCGGCTCCTCATCGTCAGAAGCAATGAGTCTGTCCGCACAAGTGATTGTTGATCTTCAAGTGAACGAGGTAAAGTTGCTGCAGCAAGGTGACATAATGTGGGAGATCCAGCAATAGTTACTTACCGTGCAGGTGTGCCTCACTGTTTGGTAACGACATTTGAGGTCAATATATTAGAAGTAGGTTGACAGTATACCTCATTGATCCATACCCGAGTGTTTTTGTACAATCAGGTGTTGTTTTGCTATTAGGTTCTCATCGGCAACCGGGTGTTGAACTGCAGCCTGGTGTTGATTTGGGACAAGGTGAACATTTGTGCCTGGGTCCTAATGCGGTTGTCATGAGTTGAAGTCCGAGATTGGAACATTGTAGTTAGTTTTGTTGATTCTCATAGCTGTTTTCACAAATTTTGAAGATCACCTTGAATATTTTATATTGCATTGTATTGCACAATGTCACAGTGTGATTGTTGTAGTGGAAATATGGTCACCTGGTGGGGATGTTGCTACTAGTGATGATTTCATAAAATGTTGCAAATTGTCCACCGTAGTAGAGTTGCAACAGAGTGGACAAAATTCTTGGTCAACAAGGGCAAAACTGCGGTGCTTGAGGATCTCTCACCCTTAAACCATCACGTCCAACCGCCTGAAGGCCAGGGACCCTCGCCCGATCCATGTGACACCGGCGGCGCGCTACACCCCTCCACCCGAGGAGTGACTCCCCCTCGGCATCAGCACGCCGGACTCGAACACTGACGCTCTCATACTAATGTAACGAAGTGGAAAGAATCCTTGGCCAACTAGGCCAAAACCATGGTGCTTGAGGATCTGCGACCCTCAAGCCATCTCGTCCAACTGTCCACTAGCCAAGAACCCCTGCTCGATCCACGTTGTGATGGCCGCGCACTACAAGAGTGGTGATGCATTCAAACTGCATCTGTCACATGTTCTCTCCTTATGATTTTAGAAAGGCACTTGAATTGTGTGCATTAAGTCATTCCACATCTATGGTAGGGTAGAGGAAGTCTACCACGTCAAATTCCCCCCCTCAAGAAATAGAACACCTATGGTCCACGGCGTGAATTTGTAGTTATGGGTAGTTGGGTGGGCTTCGTTGGACTCTTTCTGGAATTGATTATCAATGAAACGGCTTCACTTTCTCCATGCACTGCTGTTTTCAGAGATGTTGTAAGGCCAACCCATTTCAACTCATCACTGTCTAAAGGAAGGATGAAATACACCTCTAAATGAGTTGACCACATATAATCTGTTGATCCCTTTGAGATTGAAAGGTAAGATAACCCGATGAAAGCCATATGTATTTTGGATTTACTCAATAATTGAATGTTCATGTGAATGAGCAATACATTAAGTGCTCAGAATATACGGGAATCCCTCAGTGATGAGTTGCATATTATCTAGAACATTGATTCTTTTTGGTACAATGTTGTTTCGACTGTCTGATCATGCGTTTTTACGTTTCTCCAAGTGTGCTTTGATAGGTGGTGACGGCAACAAGGGATTCACCAAGCCCAATGGATGTGACACTTGAGAGGTTATGGGAGTTGTAATTCCGGTGCTAGAAGTTACATAGGTTGCCACACATGGTGTAGGTGAGAAAATGCGTGGAAGCTTCCTAGCGATGTTGCCGCTGACTAGGCATCAGTGCCTGGTTAGACGGTGACGACAGTCACAAGTCGTGCACACAGCGGCAAGGGTCTGGCTAGGGGACACAAGGCAAAGTGTCGGAATGCTTCAATAGCACTTGCAGAGAGAAATGAAAAATGACAGGTCCATGGCATAAGTACCTGCCGCGGCGCACGGCGGGTGTCGCATGCGGCAGTGCAAGGTCTGTCCTAAAACCGGCCCAAAACCACTGTTTTGGCCGTAACTCAGCGTAGACAAGTCAGAACGCTACGCCGTCTGAACCTACAGGTACAGAATCTCAAGCCGGACGCTACGACTGGTCACATGCATGCATCCGGCAACAAACAGTGGACACACAATGCAAAGACATGCAAATCGGGCCCACGGCCAGTCCACCAATAAAATCCTACAAGCTGCAGAAAATCTATAGAAGGTCCCAGACAGCATCCAGGACTCTGGGGCGATCATCGATCAGCTCCGAGCAGGTAGTCCACCACCAGACGACGCCTCGGTGCGACCTGGGTCCGCACCAGGGATCTGCACGAGCATGGACACGGCCGAGTGGTCACAATAAACTGTACATGTCGACAGGAACGTCACAAATCACAATACTCCCCCATGACCCAATGGTACGCATGTCCATACTCGTGCAGCACTGAAACGATTGCAACAACGAGTGCAAAAACAGACGTGACACAGACACATACACACCCCATACTCAACCACTCTCACGCAAGGGGCGAAGCCCAACGGAACGAATGGCAAACAGAAACTTCCTACGCGCCTGTGCCTTCGTCAAGAAGTCAGCACGCTGCATGTCAGTGCCGACCCATATGACAGAGATCACAAGCTGCTCCACCAGATCACGCATGAAGTGATGCTCAACCACAATGTACTTCGTGCGAGCATGAAAGACACCAGAGTTCTCCGCAATGGCAAGAGCACTCTGGTTATGACAACGAAGCACAATGGCGGGCACCGACTGTCCCAGCTCAAGCAACAGGCGCTACAGCCACACTGCCTCAACAGCCCCTGCACCTAGAGCAACAAACTCTGTCTCCGACGAGCTACGTGCGATGTAGCCGTACTTCCCACTGCGCCAGGACACAGCGGTACCACCGAGCAGGAACACGTAACCGGTGCAACTACGTCCATCCGAGCTCCAGGCCCAGTTGCTGTCGGTGTAGCCGTCAAGAACCACCGAACACTGCCGGCGAAATCAGAGTCCAAGGTACGGCATGGAAACCACGTACCGCACCACTCGCATAGTCGCCTGGAGGGCTCAAGCACGTGGAGCCTGCAAAAATTGTGCAAGGAGGTTGACGGAAAAGGCGATGTCGGGGCGTGTGGTAGTGGCCAGGTACATCGGAGATCCGATGAGGCGGAGGTACAAGGTCACATCCACTGTCTCCCCCCCCTGTGTGGAATCGTCCACCTTCGAGGCGTCTTGCCCGTCAGGTGTGAGAGGCATGGAGGCCGTTGGCACTGTGCCAAGGAGGTCACTGAAGCGCTCCCCCACAACGCGTGCGTATCGGGCCTGATGCAACAGAAGAGTCCGGCGTCTGCGGTCTCGTACAATCTCCATGCCAAGAAACACCGCTGCAAGACTAAGGTCCTTCATCCTATAGGCAGTCTGGAGGACCGCCTTGGCCTCCTTCATGGCCTCCATGGAGGGAGACGCAATCAGGAGGTCATCCACATAGACCAGGATGGTAGTGAACCGCTCAGGCGCCTGTTGGATGAAAAGAGAGGGATCTGCCTCGCTTTGTACATATCCTGCACGAGTCAGAGTGCCTGTGATCTCCCGGTTCCAGCACCGAGAAGACTGTTTGAGTCCATACAAGGACTTGCGCAAGCGCCAGACCTTGTCACCATCCTCAAAGCCTGGTGGTTAGGCCACATAAATCTCCTCATCCAAAGAGCCATGGAGGAACGCATTATTCACATCCATCTGGTGCAGTTCCCAGTCATGCTGAGCCACCACAGCAAACAGAGCGTGAGCTGAGGTCATGCGGCCGACAGGGGCAAAGGTGTCAGTGTAATCAACGCCCTCGATCTGAGAGTACCCCTTGACGACCAAGCAAGCTTTGTGGCGTTCCAGTGAGCCATCTGGCTTCACCTTCTTGCGAAAGACCCACTTGACCTGAATTGCCTTCCGCCCAGGTGGAAGGTCGACTAGCTCGTAAACTCCGCGCTCTCGGATGGCACGAAGCTCATCCTCGCAGGCGGCACTCTAGGCTTCGGCATCCTCTGATGAGAGGGCATCCCTCAGTGTGCCCGGATCAGGCGCCAACGAGGGAGAGCACTGAGTGGCGAGTGCACACGCCTCAGAACTGGGCCTGACGACCACAAGGTCAGCTGCTGCATCACAAGCGGTACGAAACTCACGAGTGACGAGATCGTGCCCTATAGGATACGATGGATGTACCTCTATGTGATCTGTACGGACACTCAGGCCGAGGGCCTTTGTGCCGGGATCGCCACTCGCAACGCTGCGAGCGGAGCGCCTGGGTGCGGGACCTGACACTCATGGGGCTCCGGAGTCCAACGGTCGAAGACGACCACCGAGCTCACGCGAGTAGCCTGGGCTCGAAGGGCTGACCGCAGGCTCAGAGACAGGCACGACCACATCCGGTGAGGACTGAGGCACAGGGGCAGGTGATGTAGTGGGAAGAGAGGCTGGTGAACGGATGGGAGACGCAGGAATGGGAGTGGCAGCAGGACCGCCCATAGAGACAGGAGTACCGGTGGACAGAGGGACATCATCATGGGTATCTGTATGGCGTGAGGGTGTAGGAGAGGAGACATGCTGGACGGGAGAGGTCTCTGGGCCGACAGCGATGATTGCCGGGTCATCAAGAGCCGGAGACCAAGAGGTACTCGTAGGGGGCTCGAACGGACACATCAGCCGGACGAGAGGTACTCGTAGGCTCAGACTCCCCCATCCGTCGAGAAACCTCACACGTAGGAACATGTGTGGCAGACATCGACACAATCGACGTCAGATCGCGGTAGGTGAGTGACTCAAAGAAGAGAGCATCACGAGACTCAACAATGTGACGACGGGCGGGGTCCCAAAAACACCAAGCCTTTGACCGCCGGGAGATACCAACCAAGGCACACAAGCGACCCCGCGGAGAGACCTTGGACCCCTGCTGATCCTCCGTGTACCACACAGTAGCCACTAAGCCCCAGATACGAGCAAGGCGCAGATCGGTACGGTGGCCAAACCAGAGCTCATACGGTGTAACGTGGTCCGGAAGAGGACCGTGCGGGAGGCGGTTCCAGACCCACGTCATATAGGCGAATCCTTTGAAGGCGAAGGATTCCGGGAGACCGCACTCAGACCGCATAGCACGAACCGCATCCTCCATGGTGCGGTTCCAACGCTCAGAGACACCCTTATGCTGAGGAGTGGCAGGAGCAGAGACCTGGTGAAAAATCCCGCGCTCGGCAAAGAAACTGTCCATGTCGCCAAGAAACTCGCCGCCGCGATCCGAGCGGAAGGTATGCAGCGAGTGGCGAGAGTGACGCTCAGCCATCACTGGCCAGAGACGAACCGCGAGAGCGGCATCACTCTTTTGGCGCAGGCTGTAGACCCACCGCATCTGAGTGAAGTCATCGGTCAGGGTCAGGACATATCGGCCCCGATCGGATAAGGACTCGACAGGGAGAGGACCGAGAAGGTTCGAATGGACCAGCTCGAGGGGGCAAAGGGCTCGAGAATGGGAGTCAGGGTAAGTGCAGCGATGCATCTTACCCTGAGCGCAGAACAGACAATCGGTCTTGGGCGGCTTCTCGAAAGAGGCCGCGTCAAGACCGAGGGCGGGCTGTGTCCGAATGAGCTTCGACACAGTGTCGGAGCCCACATGACACAGACGTTGATGCACCAGGCGCAGATGCTCAGTAGACAGGACACCAGTCACAAACACACGAGCAAGAGGGGAAGGGGAGCAAGGAGAAGAAGAGATCCGAGGAACACGATACATATCATCCACAACAGAGGCACGAAGAACAACAGTGCGAGTATCAAGAGTAGTCATTGTCGCGGAGTCAGCAGTGTGCTCCACAGAGAGTCCCATCAAAGTGCGGGCACGCAAAGAGAGCAAGCTGAGCTCAAGGTCAGGCACAAAAATCATGTCGGAGAGATACAAGGGGCCAGACGGACCATCGAAGCACACAACCCCAACACCCTGGACTGGCAAGGACTGACCAGAGCCTGTGTGAACGGAATGAACAGACGCCACAGGAACGAGGACAACGAAGTCACTACGACGACATGTCATGTGATGAGTGGCACCGGAATCAATGATCCAAGTGCCACCCGAATCGCGACTGCAGGACGTCACGGTGCAACGGGCAATGGAACACTCGGCTGCAGACGGGCGCTCGGCAACAGAGGAGGGAAAACGACGAAGGGCGCACAGGTGAGACTTAGAAATCTAATCTGTACTGTTAGGCCCATCATCATTACATGCCAGCTGTGCTCCCCCATACGAGTCATCTCGAGAGACGAGAACAGACGAACAGACAGTCTGTGAACCACCCGGCTGTGACGACACACTCGCACCTCCCTGAGAGCGAAGCGCCAAGAGCTGACGGAGCTCGGCGATGATGCGGTCACGGGGGTCCGGGTCTCCGCTGCTCGCCGGTGGGGAAGCGGGAACGGCTGCGTTCGTGGTCTTCTCGTGATTAGAGGCTGTGCTGCTCGACGTAGACCGCTGTGCGTGTGCAGCCTGAAGACCGCGAGTGATCCGCGCCCAGTCGAGCGGCTGCTTGCACTCGGTGTAGCGGTTAGCGCCTCCATAGTTGTAGTAGTGGACAGTGCGTCCAGTGCTACCACATGATGAATGCTGGTGCGGTGATTGCTGCTGCGGTGACTGCTGCTGGCCCGAGCCACGCTTCTGCTCTTCTTTCCCTATGCTGCTGCTGCCACACCCTACGTCGGAGTCGGGGTAGCTGGTGTGGAAGGGGAAGAGGAGGGCGTGCCAGAGGATGAAGAAGTGAACTGCGAGAGAGGCCTCGGTGGTGACGCGATGACCGGTGTAGCAAGTGAACTCTCCTGATGGGCGACGGCTGCCTCACGAGCGGATGTCGCCTAGAGGAAAAGTTGATGCACCCAAGGAAGAAGCTGAAGGGAGGTGGAGAAAGGCTCGAGTGCGACGTCACTGTACCTCGTGAAGATGTCGGCATGCTCAAGACGAACTCCGACCATGAGCGTGCGAATCGCCCTTAGCTGTGTCCCTCCTGCGGTCGCAAGGCGCGTGTAGATGCGCATGGCGCGCCGCCAGTAAGCGGCTGCGGACTCGACAGGTCCCTGACGAAGGGAGTGGAAGGCACGGATGTGAGCCGCGCGGGTGGCGTGCGTCTGTGCAGCAAGCAGGGACAATGCCAGCTCCCAGTCCCGACGTGGGCCAACACCCGCGCCTGTGCCGGTCTCTCCAAGGAAGGGGTGAAAGTCCACGACAGTCTCACGAGGCATGGCGTAAAGAAGTTCGCGCATCGCCCGAGCCGTTGTCAGCACCTGAGCACGGTCCGTAACCTATCACTGACTGTGGTAGTAGGGCCAAACTCCCTCGAAAGTGGCGTAGACCGGGAAAAGGATCTCCTAGCAGTCAAAGCCGTCCTCGCTGACATATCGTGGGGGCGGTGTCTCGAAGTCCTTGGGTTGCCGCTCCGTAGGGAGAGCAACCACAGGATGGGAAAGACGAGGGATGGGGAAGACATCGGGATGAGGAAACTCGCCGAGGTAGGTCTCAAGCGAAGGTCGGATCGCCGAGAACGGGGAACCGGAACGGGTCTGCGACTGGTGAAGACGCTCCTGAAGTACGCGAATCTCCCTCTCGGGAGTGTCATCGTCCATGCCTGGCATATTTGGGTCCTCCTCCAAAGGATCAATAAGTGGTGGGTCCTGTCCTGCCGTAGTCCTCGGTGTAGATGTTGACTACTGTGCAGAAGGTGTGACACCGCCGGCTCCCCCAGAGGTGTGCTGTGGGGACGTGGACTGACTCTGAAGAAGATCAGTGAGCGTACGGATGGCGTCGGTCTGCTCCTGCTGTAGGCGACGTATCTCATCCAGCTGACTCTGCAGGTCCGCAATGGCCTGCGAGCATGGGCTCATTACCCCAGAGGAGGAGGAAGAAGGATCTGGCGGTCCTTTGTCTTTGTCACCAGGCGGAGCCATGTCAGCGCTCTGTATGGGGCCGAACGTAAAAATGCCCCAAACAAGAAACTAACAGTATTTCTCAAGGAGTTGAAACATTAAAAAAATTTGACTTTTTGACCCCCAAAATTGCTGACGTCAGCACAACCGTTGATGACGTCAACGTTTCTTACGCTAGCGAAAACAACGCTAGCGTTTTTTACGCCAGCGATTTTTTCTGGAAGGTCACACGAACTGACCGGTGGGGGTGACCTCGTCACCCCCTGCTCACGGCTGCGCAGGGGCTGCGCAGGCCAGCACACTGCCACGCAGGTCTGCGTAGTGCTGCGTAGTTTCTGCGCAGCAGAAACTGCGCAGCAGCTGCAATGCTGCTACTGAGTAGCTGCTGCTTCCGCTGCTGCTGCGCTGCAGACGTTGCAGTAGCTGCAATGCTGCTACTACGCTGTTGCTGCTTCCGCTCTTGCTGCTTCGGTGCTGTTGCTACTCGCGGCTGCTGATGGCGCCGCTGCGTGCTGTCAGTGCTCGCAGCCACCGCCGCAAGGTGCTGCTACGAGCTGCTACTCCATTTTTTTTTGGTGTACAGGCTGGCAGCCAGACAGGGCTGCTGCTGCCACCCGGTGGTGCTGCTGCTACTGCTGTTGCTGTTGCAGGAGCTAGTAAATGTCGCAGCTCACCCGATGTGGTGGTGGGGATTGAGTGATGATGTTGTTGAGAAAATGGCTGCAACAAGTCCCAGGATACGGCGGCGGTGGTGACTCTCACTGCTGCTGTCGGTGCTGCGTCTCTGCGGCGCAGCTCAGCGAGAGGAGACTCACTGCTCTGATACCATGAGAAAATGCGTGCAAGCTTCCTAGCGATGTTGCCGCTGACTAGGCGTCAGTGCATGGTCAGACGGTGACGACAGTCACAAGTCGTGCACACAGCAACAAGGGTCTGGCTAGGGGACACAAGGCAAAGTGTCAGAATGCTTCAATAGCATTTGCAGAGATAAATGAAAAATGACAGGTCCATGGCATAAGTACCTGCCGCGGTGCACGGCGGGTGTCGCATGCGGCAGTGCAAGGTCTGTCCTAAAACCGGCCCAAAACCACTGTTTTGGCCGTAACTCAGCGTAGACAAGTCAGAACGCTACGCCGTCTAATCCTACACGTGTAGAATCTCAAGCCGGACGGTACGACTGGTCACATGCATGCATCCGACAACAAACGGTGGACACACAATGCAAAGACATGCAAATCGGGCTCACGGCCAGTCCACCGATAAAATCCTACAAGCTGCAGAAAATCTACAGAAGGTCCGAGACATCATTAAGGACTCTGGGGCGATCATCGATTAGCTCCGAGCAGGTAGTCCACCACCAGACGACGCTTGGTGCGACCTAGGTCCGCACTAGTGATCTGTGTTGGTTTTTGCGCTCATTGTGCTCTGTTGTGTCCTCCCGGCTTGTGTACATTGGCGTGCAGATGACTGACGGCGAGACTCGACGCTGATGGAGTGTCGTCCGGTGGAGCCGACGCACGCTGAGGTCGTCTCGCAGTTCGCTGGAGCCCCCTCTCTCCGGCGACGTGTTCAGCTCCATCGGCAGGCCTCCTCGGCGGTCGCGCCGCCGGCAGTCACTGCCACCGCAGTCGCTGTCTGCATGCGTCCAGCGCGTACTGTCGTGCCTGCGTCGTCATGCGCTGCCTAGGGTCCCAGTTGCATGTTGCATGGCCCTGTTTGGCAGCATAAACCATNCAGCGTCGGTATTATGGTATGGTCCAGTTTTCAGGCAAAACGGACGACGCCCGGGTTTTGGGCTGTCGGCCGTCTGGCAGGCCTCACCGAGAAAACCTGCCAGCCTGAAATTAGCTATTTTCTGATTGGCTGATGAACTGAGTAACAAGCTTTACAGAGCTGGGGGGGGCTAGAACTTGGAGGGGTCCCCCATTGCTGTTCATTCTTCATTCCTAATCAGTTACTATCAGTTTTCAGCTGCTTTCTGGCGCTAACTCTGGCGCGCGCGTTTCTGAGTAACAAACACAGAGCTTCCAGACTTAGACTCTAGAGCAGCAGACTGAGGGGGCAGCTGACTTAAGCAACGAGCGTGGAAGCCCGCACGCTGCATCAACAACGCTGCTGCCCCAACCTGCTGCATAGTTTTCTATTATGGTATCAGAGCCAGAGCGTCGCAGCAGCAGCAGAAGACTGGCGAACAGGTGCCAGACAACGCCGGCGGACCCCCATACGCGCCAGTGCAGGGGAAATGCTGCCGGATTTTTTCCGATAGCATTGACCCTCCTGGTGGCGGCGTCAGATTTTTTCCCACAGCCACTGGGCCAGGGGAAATGCTGCAGAAATGTTTTCGACAGCACTGACCCCCACGCGTGACGCGAGGAGGTGAGCGGCAGGCGGCGTCTGACGTCTGTGGGCGACGACGCACGCGGTAACGTCACCCAGGTGTAAGGACTGGCACCACCTGCAGCAGCAGTAGCTCGCAGCAGCAGCAGCAGCAGCCCGCAGCAGCAGCAGCTCGCAGCAGCAGCAGCAGCAGCGTGCAGCAGCAGTAGTAGCCCGCAGCAGCAGCCCGCTGCAGCAGCCCGCAGCAACAGCCCGCTGCACCAGCCCGCAGCAGCAGCAGGCACCAACCGCAGCACGCAGCAGCTGCAGCAGTGTGCAGCAGCAGCAGCGGGCTGCAGCAGTTGCTGCAGCGAGCTGCAACAACCGCCAGCAATAGCAGTAGCAAGCAACAGCTGGCAGCTGCGAGCCGCGGCTGCTGCTGCTCGCTGCTCGCAACGAGCGAGCAGCGAGCAGCAGCTCGCTACTGCTAGGCGAGCAGCAGCCCGCTGCTCGCAGCAGACAGCGGGCTGCTGCCCGTTGTGACAAGAAAAAAAACAAAAAAAAGACAAAAAAAAATTCCCCCACCCCCACAGCTCACTGCAGCAGCCTGCAGCTACAGCGAGCAGCTGCTGCAGCATGCAGCAGCTGCAGCAGCACTAAGCAGCAGTAGCGAGCTGTAGCAGCTCGCTGCTGCAGCAGTAGCAGCCACAGCAACTGCTGTAGCTCGCAACACCAGCAGCTACAGCTACAACTGCAGCAACATCAGCAACAGCAGCAGCAGCTGTAGCACCTGCTGCAGCAGCAACAACAGCAGCAGCAGCAGCAAATAGCTACAGTAGCAGCAACAGCAGAAACAGCAGCAAAATCAGCAGCAGCTGCAGCAGCAGTAGTAGCAGCAGCAGCAGCAGCGGCTGCAGCAGCATCAGCACCAACAGCAGCAGCGGCGGCCCCAACATTCGCCGCTGCTGACGTCAGCACCCCTCTGCTGACATCACTGCTGACGTCACTGCTGACGTCATCAACAAAAAAAAGAGGGTGAGAAGAGGGGGAAAAGGGGAAAGGGGGGAAGGCAAGAGGAGTGGGTAGACTCCCCACTCCCCCAACCTCCTGCTGAAATCAGCAACACAAAGACAAAAAAAAACACAGACACCAAGGCACGGCTGGTAGTCCCGGCGAGGAGGGGTCCTCCTCTGATGGGGGGACCCCTACCCCTCCTTTCTTGCAACGATTGCTACAGCAGCAGCAGTAGCAGCAGCACCCGCCGCCGCTGCAGCAGCAGCAGCCGTCGCCGCCGCAGGAGCACTAGCTGCCGCCGCCGCTACAGCAGGAGCAACCGCCGCCGCCACGGCAACAGCAGCTGCCGCCGCCGCACCAGCAGCAACAACTTGCCGCCTTGACACAGCAGCTTGCGGCGCTACAGCCTGTCGCCTCCCAAACCGCCACCAGCGCGCTGCCGTCGTTCATCCCTCCAGGGCACGCTAGCCCCACTGTGTCCGCCGCCACGTACTACTTTGCACAGCAGCAGACTCAGTGCCAACGGCAGACAGTGACTTCCGTCCTTGGCCCCACTCTGGGTGCCGGCCGTAGGCAGAAGGACTTTGAGACGCCGCCACCGTCGCTTCAGGCCGGCGAGCAGTTCCGGAGCAAGGAGCTCAGCTTCCGGATCTGGACGCAGGGTGAGGGTCTGTGGGCCTACAACACCCTCCCTTACGAATCCACCGAGGCCGACTAGCTATATGACGCTGGTCGCGCCGTCCGCGCCCTTGTACCAGTCGCCCCTCCAGCTTCCCGCATTGCCCTGGAGCCCTTCCTCGGCGACTTCACCGCTGGCGCCATCCCAGACCCGGCAGCCGCCTGGCACGTCCTCACCAGACCCCATCGCCTGTCCAGTGACGCTGAGATCAGCCGTCTGCTCCGGGAGTTCAACTCCCTACACATGGGGGAGGCCGAGACGGTCACTGCCTACTGGCAGCAAGCGGAGGACATCCTCCGTCGACTCGGCAAGTCGGCTCCACCCCCTCTGTCCGCGCTCCTCACCATCAAGCGCGGCGCCACCAGCGCATACGCGGACGTTTTCGTCCACTACCCTCAGGACGTCCTCACCACCATGGAGGCCCAGGGCACTCTCATGCCCTGGGCATATGAGCTTTTCCTTCGCATTGAGGAAGCTCGCCANAGCGGAGGACATCCTCCGTCGACTCGGCAAGTCGGCTCCACCCCCTCTGTCCGCGCTCCTCACCATCAAGCGCGGCGCCACCAGCGCATACGCGGACGTTTTCGTCCACTACCCTCAGGACGTCCTCACCACCATGGAGGCCCAGGGCACTCTCATGCCCTGGGCATATGAGCTTTTCCTTCGCATTGAGGAAGCTCGCCAGGAGTCCCAACTCCATCGCACGGAGGTCCTTGCATCCCCTGCCGTCGCCGCCCCCGCCATTGCCTCTGTGGCCGTTGCCTCCCCTATCGCAACTACCCCATCGCCCTTAGGGAAGAAGAAGAAAAGCCGGAACAAGAAGGGCAAGGGTCCATCGCAACAGCAGCAGCAGCAGTCATCGACCGGTCCCAACCGTAGTGGCTCGGTCTGCCACAACTGTGGCCAGCCTGGGCACGGGTGGTACACGTGCCCTCTCCCGACGGACGAGGCCCGCGTCATCGCCACCATGCGACGCCAGTGGGAGCGCCGCCTCGCCTCTACCACCGTCGCTGCTGCTGGTCCTACCACTCCGACCTCGTCCAGCACCTCTGCCACTCCGACAGCTCCGCCTGTCCTGCAGCCACCCGCGCCGCAGCAGTACTACCCGCAGCAGTACTACCCTCAGCCGTCGGCACCTCCGCTTTCTTCGCCGGCTCAGTCACCCTACTACCCGGGCTCCGGCGCCGTCACTCCGCATTCTGTCTACATTCCAGGGCCGTCATCCCGAGAGCGTCAGCTGGAGCAGTTCATCGCGCTCCAGCTTGGCCTCCCTCGCCCTCTTCCCTAGGGAAGTGCGAGTTGCGTCACCTCCTGCCCTCCGGCCCACCCCTGCATGAATGAGACTGAGCTACGGTCGTGTCCCGTTTCCTCGTCTGTCTCGTCGTCTCCCGTGATCTCGTCCACCCCACTCCTTGACGACATTGCATGGCTTGACGACTGGCAGTCTCGTTTCGCTCCTCCGTCCACCGTGTCCGCGTCCCTCGCTTGCTGCCATGTGACCGTGACTGATCTGGCGACCCCTGTCCAGGACCCTACTGAGACCTGGATAATCAACTCCGGGGCCACGCATCACATGACGGCCTCTCGCGAGGCCTTCAGTATGCTCGGTCCCATCGGCGATGTCTCCGAGGTTCGGACGGGCTCCGGACAGGTGTTGCCTGTCCGTGGGGTAGGCGTCGTTCGTTTCCGTGGTCCGGCCGGTGACGTCTTTTTGACCGATATTCTCTGTCCCTGGTCTCGAGCTCAGCCTCCTGTCCGTGACTGCCCTTGACCGCATGAGCATGGACGTTGTGCACTCACGTGGTGTCGGCACTGTGTCGTTGCGTCCGTCGGGTCTTGTTGTACTGTACGCCACCGCCTGTGGCAACTTGTGGCACGTTCCCCGCCTCTCTTCCTCCCCTCCCGTCTCCTCCCCGTCGGCTGCGACCGGTCATGTGTTCGTTACTAGCACGCTTTCTCCTCAGCACACCCGCCTCTTGCACCGCCGCCTTTGCCACGTCCACTCTGCCGCACTAGAGAGCATGCTCTGCACCCAGCCAGCCAAGGGCCTTGATCCGGAGACCTGCCCTCTCCCATGCCCCACTGAGTACATTGACTGCGCTCAGGGGAAGATGCACCGGTCCACGTACCCCCTCTCTTCCTCACGGGCGTCCGCCCCCCTTGACCTTGTCCACTCGGACGTCATGGACCCTCTCCCCACCGAGTCCGTCGGTGAGCATGGCCGCTATGTCCTCACTCTGACGGACGACTACTCTCGCTACCGTTGGGTCTTCTGCCTTCGGCAGAAGAGCGATGTCGCCCAAACCATTCAGGACTGGCTTGTCCTCGCGGAGCGCAAGTGTGGTCGCCCCCTTCGTCACTTTCGCTCCGATCGCGGTGGCGAGTACCTGGGTGAGGCCACGACCTTTCTCGCCTCCCGTGGTATCCGCCATGAGACGTCTGCGCCCTACACACCCGCCCAGAACGGCGTCTCCGAGCGGTGGAACCGTACCATGGCCGACGCCGTCCGCACCATGCGAGTCGAGTCCGGTCTCTCCGATGGCTTCTACTTTGAGGCCATGGCCTACATGACGTGGGTCTGGAACCGGGTTCCCCACGGTCCCCTTCCCCGCCAGTCCACGCCCTATAAGCACTGGTGCGGTCGGCGTGCTGACCTCCGCCCGGCTCGCGTCTGGGGCTGCGTAGCCGTTGTGTGGCTGCCCGCCCCACAACAGGGTGGCAAGCTCGCCCCCCGCGGACGCCCTTGCACCTTTCTCGGCGTGTCTCGTCAGTCCAAGGCCTGGCGCTTCTGGGACCCATCCCGACACTGCATCGTCGAGTCCCGCAGCTCCCGTCGCGTCCGCTCGCCTCTCTGGGCCGGCAGCCCCAGTCGTGTCCGCTGGTCCCTCCGGGCCGGTAGCCCCAGTCGCTTCCGATGGCCCCCCGGGCCGACGGCTCCAGTCGCGTCCGCTGGCCCCTAAGAGCCAGCAGCCCCAGTCGCATCCGCTCGTCCCTCCGGGCCAGCAGCCCCAGTCGCGTCTACTCGCCCCTCTGGGCCGGCAGCCCCAGCTGTGTCCGCTAGCCCCTCTGGCCCAGCAGCGCCTGTGGCGTCTACTGGCTCCTCCGGACCAGTAGCACCGTCCGCCTCCGTCGGCCCGTCGGACTCAGCACCATCTTCTGCCCGACCGCGCTACACACGTGGCCCAAGCGGCAGCCTCCGACCTCGGCCGACAGTGAGCGCGCAAACCGTCGCTCCCCGTTCGGTGGCGCCTCGACCCCCTGTGGCTCCACGTGTCTCCTACACTCCCACGGTCGTGAGTGGGGACCTTGGCACAAAGGCTCTCGGCTTGACCACTTCTGCCATTATCGCAGACCTTCACCCGGGCTCTGCATTGGGGTACGCCATGCTTCATCACGAGCATCGGCATGCTGTTGTGGCTGCACTCGCACGCATCCTACCTGGGACTCGTGATGCACATGCCCTCTCAGTCCGGTCCACAGCGCGCCCAGAGGACCCTTCCAACCTACGCGAGGCTCGAGCCTCCCCTGAGGCCGCACATTGGGATGCTGCATGTGCCGAGGAGCTCGCCGCTATCCAATAGCACCACGTGTATGACCTCGTCGACCTCCCTCCAGGTCGGAAGGCCATTGGTGCCAAGTGGGTCTTTCGGCATAAGTGGAAGCCTGACGGATCCTTGGACAAGTACAAGGCCCGTCTCACAACAAAGGAGTTTGCTAAGGTCCCTGGGATCGATTACGACCAAATCTTCGCCCCAATTGGCCGGTTCTCCACTAGCCGGGCATTGTTCAGCCTGGTTGCCCAGCACGGGTGGGAGCTGCATCAGATGGACGTGAGCAACACATTCCTCCATGGCTCACTGGAGGGTGAGGAGCTCTACATGACGCAGACCCCAGGCTTCGACGACGGCACTGGGAGAGTTTGGCAGCTGCGGAAGGCCCTTTATGGCCTGAAGCAGTCGCCTCGGTGCTGGAACCAGGAGATTAGCAGTACGCTTCTCTGTGGCGGCCTCTAGCGCAGCACCACTGACCCCGCACTGTTCATCAGCCCGCGAGGTCAGACCTTCGCCGCGGTTCTGGTCTACGTCGACGATCTCCTCATTGCGTCGCCAGACGCGACATCCATCCAGCACGTCAAGGACCTACTGCACGCCGCCTACCAGATGAAGGATCTCGGGTCTGCCCGAGTCTTCCTGGGCATGGAGCTCGAGCATGATCGCTCTCAGGGCATCCTGCATGTCCACCAGGCTGCCTATGTGCAGACCCTGTCCACTCGCTTCGCCGAGGACTTGCCCCTCGTGCCCAGTGCATCCTCACCCATGTCACCTGATGGCCAGGCGAAGTTGAAGAGTCATGACCCAGCTGTTGTGGGGGAGCCAATTGATGTGACCACGTATCTGCGGGTCATTGGGTCACTGATGTTCCTGGCGACGACGACGCGTCCAGACATCGTGTTCGCCGTCAACCTCCTGGCCCAGTTCTCTCAGGAGCCGCGTCACCTCCACTTTGAGGCTGTGATCCGAGTACTGCGTTATGTCGTCTCGACCCCTCGGCGAGGCCTCATGTTCCGCCGTCAGCCGTCCGTCGTTGCAGTGGGTTACACCGACAGTGACTGGGCCGGCAGTCCAGACGGTAAGAGTCGCACTGGTTGGATCTCTCTGGTCGGGGACACAGCTGTGTCCTGGCGCAGTGGCAAGCAGGGGTGCATTGCACGCAGCACTGCTGAGGCTGAGTACGTGGCCCTTGGCTCAGGCGCGTGTGAGAGTGTGTGGTTGCGTCGTCTGTTGTCCGAGTTGCGTCAGTCTGTCGCATCCATCACCTTGCATTGTGACAACAAAAGTGCCATGGCCATTGCAGACAATGACGGTGTGCATCACACACGCACAAAGCACATCAATGTTGAGTATCACTATGTGCGTTCGTTGTTGCACGACGACATCATCAGCATCGTGTGGGTTGAGACAGCACGGCAGCTGGCTGAATTCCTGACCAAGGCACTGAAGCGGGACTCGTTTAAGAAGGCTGTGAGTTCAGTCGGTGTGCGTCCGTGACTTGCTTTCTTTGTCTCTGCCTGCACTTTTGCATGTCCCGGGGGAGTCTATGTGTTGACCGTGTCTCTGCCCGCCCATGTGCACTACGCCTGTGAGTCATGGGGGAGTGTTGGTTTTTGCGCTCATTGTGCTCTGTTGTGTCCTCCCGGCTTGTGTACATCGGCGGGAGGACACATCGGAGTGTCGTCCGGTGGAGCCGACGCACGTTGAG
>SZWC01015843.1:27493-50282 GCA_023375785.1 Penium margaritaceum | reverse complement strand
GCAACTAGGGCGCAACTAGGGCGCAAGAAGGGCGCAACTAGGGCGCAAGTAGGGCGCAACTAGGACGCAACTAGGGTGCAACTAGGGCCAAAGTAGGGCGCAAGTAGGGGGCAACTAGGGCGTAACTATGGTGCAACTAGGACGCAACTAGGGCACAAGTAGGGTGCAACTAGGGTGTACCAAGGGCACAACAAGGGCTCAATTATTGCGAAAGAAGGGTGCAACTAGGGCGCAACTAGGGCGCAACTAGGGCACAACAAGAGCACAAGTAGGGCGCAAGTAGGGTGCAACTAGGACACAACTAGGGTGCAACTTGGGTGCAACTAGGGCGTAGCTAGTTCCCAACTGAGGTGCAATTAGGGCGCAAGTTAGGCGTAACAAGGGTGCAAGTAGGGCATAACTAGAGCGCAAGTAGGGCGAAAGTAGGGCGCAAGTAGGGAGCAACTAGGGCGCAACTCGGGCACGACTAGGGCGCAAGTAGGGCGTAAGTAGGACGCAAGTAGGGCGCAACTAGGGCGCAACTAGGGCACAACTAGGGTGTAACTAGGGTGCAACTAGGGTGCAACTAGGGCACAAGTAGAGTGCAAGTAGGGCGCAACTAGGGCGTAACTAGGGCACAACTAGGGCGCAAGTAGGGGGCAACTAGAGCGCAACAAGAATGCAACTAGGGCATAGCTAGTGCCCAACTGAGGTGCAACTACGGCCCAACAAGGGCGCAACTAGGGCACAACTAGGGCGCAAGTAGGGCGCAAGAAGGACACAACTAGGGTGCAAATAGGGCACAACTAGGGAGCAACTAGGACAAAGCTAGTGCACAACTAGGGCGCAACTAGGCTTCAAGTAGGGTGCAAGTAGGGCGTAACTAGGGTGCAACGAGGGCGCAACCAGGACGCAAGTAGAGCGCAAGAAGGGCACAAGTAGGGCACAACTAGGGAGCAACTAGGGTGGAACTAGGGCGTATGTAGGGTGCAAGTAGGATGCGAGTAGGGCACACCTAGGGTGCAACAAGGACGCAACTAGGACGCAAGTAGGATGCACGTAGGGCGCAACTAGGGCGCAACTAGGGTGAAGCTAGTTCCCAACTGACACGCAACTAGGGTACAAGTAGGGTACAACTAGAGCGCAAGTAGGGCGCAACTAGTGCGCAAGTAGGGCGCAACTAAGGTGCAAGTAGGGCACAAGTAGGGCGCAATTAGGGCGCAACTTGGGTACAACTAGGGCGCATCTAGGACGTAGCTAGTGCCCAACTGAGATGCAACTAGGGCGCAACGAGGACGCAACTCGGGCGCAACTAGGGCACAAGTATGGCGCAACTAGGGCGCAAGTATGATGCAAGTAGGGCGCAAGTAGGGCGCACGTAGAGCAAAAGTAGGGCACAAGTAGGGTGCAAGTAGGGCACAAGTAGGGTGCAAGTAGGGCACAAGTAGGGTGCAAGTAGGGCACAAGTAGGGTGCAAGTAGGGCACAAGTAGGGTGCAAGTAGGGCACAAGTAGGGTGCAAGTAGGGCACAAGTAGGGTGCAAGTAGGGCACAAGTAGGGTGCAAGTAGGGCACAAGTAGGGTGCAAGTAGGGCACAAGTAGGGTGCAAGTAGGGCACAAGTAGGGTGCAAGTAGGGCACAAGTAGGGTGCAAGTAGGGCACAAGTAGGGTGCAAGTAGGGCACAAGTAGGGTGCAAGTAGGGCACAAGTAGGGTGCAAGTAGGGCACAAGTAGGGTGCAAGTAGGGCACAAGTAGGGTGCAAGTAGGGCACAAGTAGGGTGCAAGTAGGGCACAAGTAGGGTGCAAGTAGGGCACAAGTAGGGTGCAAGTAGGGCACAAGTAGGGTGCAAGTAGGGCACAAGTAGGGTGCAAGTAGGGCACAAGTAGGGTGCAAGTAGGGCACAAGTAGGGTGCAAGTAGGGCACAAGTAGGGTGCAAGTAGGGCACAAGTAGGGTGCAAGTAGGGCACAAGTAGGGTGCAAGTAGGGCACAAGTAGGGTGCAAGTAGGGCACAAGTAGGGTGCAAGTAGGGCACAAGTAGGGTGCAAGTAGGGCACAAGTAGGGTGCAAGTAGGGCACAAGTAGGGTGCAAGTAGGGCACAAGTAGGGTGCAAGTAGGGCACAAGTAGGGTGCAAGTAGGGCACAAGTAGGGTGCAAGTAGGGCACAAGTAGGGTGCAAGTAGGGCACAAGTAGGGTGCAAGTAGGGCACAAGTAGGGTGCAAGTAGGGCACAAGTAGGGTGCAAGTAGGGCACAAGTAGGGTGCAAGTAGGGCACAAGTAGGGTGCAAGTAGGGCACAAGTAGGGTGCAAGTAGGGCACAAGTAGGGTGCAAGTAGGGCACAAGTAGGGTGCAAGTAGGGCACAAGTAGGGTGCAAGTAGGGCACAAGTAGGGTGCAAGTAGGGCACAAGTAGGGTGCAAGTAGGGCACAAGTAGGGTGCAAGTAGGGCACAAGTAGGGTGCAAGTAGGGCACAAGTAGGGTGCAAGTAGGGCACAAGTAGGGTGCAAGTAGGGCACAAGTAGGGTGCAAGTAGGGCACAAGTAGGGTGCAAGTAGGGCACAAGTAGGGTGCAAGTAGGGCACAAGTAGGGTGCAAGTAGGGCACAAGTAGGGTGCAAGTAGGGCACAAGTAGGGTGCAAGTAGGGCACAAGTAGGGTGCAAGTAGGGCACAAGTAGGGTGCAAGTAGGGCACAAGTAGGGTGCAAGTAGGGCACAAGTAGGGTGCAAGTAGGGCACAAGTAGGGTGCAAGTAGGGCACAAGTAGGGTGCAAGTAGGGCACAAGTAGGGTGCAAGTAGGGCACAAGTAGGGTGCAAGTAGGGCACAAGTAGGGTGCAAGTAGGGCACAAGTAGGGTGCAAGTAGGGCACAAGTAGGGTGCAAGTAGGGCACAAGTAGGGTGCAAGTAGGGCACAAGTAGGGTGCAAGTAGGGCACAAGTAGGGTGCAAGTAGGGCACAAGTAGGGTGCAAGTAGGGCACAAGTAGGGTGCAAGTAGGGCACAAGTAGGGTGCAAGTAGGGCACAAGTAGGGTGCAAGTAGGGCACAAGTAGGGTGCAAGTAGGGCACAAGTAGGGTGCAAGTAGGGCACAAGTAGGGTGCAAGTAGGGCACAAGTAGGGTGCAAGTAGGGCACAAGTAGGGTGCAAGTAGGGCACAAGTAGGGTGCAAGTAGGGCACAAGTAGGGTGCAAGTAGGGCACAAGTAGGGTGCAAGTAGGGCACAAGTAGGGTGCAAGTAGGGCACAAGTAGGGTGCAAGTAGGGCACAAGTAGGGTGCAAGTAGGGCACAAGTAGGGTGCAAGTAGGGCACAAGTAGGGTGCAAGTAGGGCACAAGTAGGGTGCAAGTAGGGCACAAGTAGGGTGCAAGTAGGGCACAAGTAGGGTGCAAGTAGGGCACAAGTAGGGTGCAAGTAGGGCACAAGTAGGGTGCAAGTAGGGCACAAGTAGGGTGCAAGTAGGGCACAAGTAGGGTGCAAGTAGGGCACAAGTAGGGTGCAAGTAGGGCACAAGTAGGGTGCAAGTAGGGCACAAGTAGGGTGCAAGTAGGGCACAAGTAGGGTGCAAGTAGGGCACAAGTAGGGTGCAAGTAGGGCACAAGTAGGGTGCAAGTAGGGCACAAGTAGGGTGCAAGTAGGGCACAAGTAGGGTGCAAGTAGGGCACAAGTAGGGTGCAAGTAGGGCACAAGTAGGGTGCAAGTAGGGCACAAGTAGGGTGCAAGTAGGGCACAAGTAGGGTGCAAGTAGGGCACAAGTAGGGTGCAAGTAGGGCACAAGTAGGGTGCAAGTAGGGCACAAGTAGGGTGCAAGTAGGGCACAAGTAGGGTGCAAGTAGGGCACAAGTAGGGTGCAAGTAGGGCACAAGTAGGGTGCAAGTAGGGCACAAGTAGGGTGCAAGTAGGGCACAAGTAGGGTGCAAGTAGGGCACAAGTAGGGTGCAAGTAGGGCACAAGTAGGGTGCAAGTAGGGCACAAGTAGGGTGCAAGTAGGGCACAAGTAGGGTGCAAGTAGGGCACAAGTAGGGTGCAAGTAGGGCACAAGTAGGGTGCAAGTAGGGCACAAGTAGGGTGCAAGTAGGGCACAAGTAGGGTGCAAGTAGGGCACAAGTAGGGTGCAAGTAGGGCACAAGTAGGGTGCAAGTAGGGCACAAGTAGGGTGCAAGTAGGGCACAAGTAGGGTGCAAGTAGGGCACAAGTAGGGTGCAAGTAGGGCACAAGTAGGGTGCAAGTAGGGCACAAGTAGGGTGCAAGTAGGGCACAAGTAGGGTGCAAGTAGGGCACAAGTAGGGTGCAAGTAGGGCACAAGTAGGGTGCAAGTAGGGCACAAGTAGGGTGCAAGTAGGGCACAAGTAGGGTGCAAGTAGGGCACAAGTAGGGTGCAAGTAGGGCACAAGTAGGGTGCAAGTAGGGCACAAGTAGGGTGCAAGTAGGGCACAAGTAGGGTGCAAGTAGGGCACAAGTAGGGTGCAAGTAGGGCACAAGTAGGGTGCAAGTAGGGCACAAGTAGGGTGCAAGTAGGGCACAAGTAGGGTGCAAGTAGGGCACAAGTAGGGTGCAAGTAGGGCACAAGTAGGGTGCAAGTAGGGCACAAGTAGGGTGCAAGTAGGGCACAAGTAGGGTGCAAGTAGGGCACAAGTAGGGTGCAAGTAGGGCACAAGTAGGGTGCAAGTAGGGCACAAGTAGGGTGCAAGTAGGGCACAAGTAGGGTGCAAGTAGGGCACAAGTAGGGTGCAAGTAGGGCACAAGTAGGGTGCAAGTAGGGCACAAGTAGGGTGCAAGTAGGGCACAAGTAGGGTGCAAGTAGGGCACAAGTAGGGTGCAAGTAGGGCACAAGTAGGGTGCAAGTAGGGCACAAGTAGGGTGCAAGTAGGGCACAAGTAGGGTGCAAGTAGGGCACAAGTAGGGTGCAAGTAGGGCACAAGTAGGGTGCAAGTAGGGCACAAGTAGGGTGCAAGTAGGGCACAAGTAGGGTGCAAGTAGGGCACAAGTAGGGTGCAAGTAGGGCACAAGTAGGGTGCAAGTAGGGCACAAGTAGGGTGCAAGTAGGGCACAAGTAGGGTGCAAGTAGGGCACAAGTAGGGTGCAAGTAGGGCACAAGTAGGGTGCAAGTAGGGCACAAGTAGGGTGCAAGTAGGGCACAAGTAGGGTGCAAGTAGGGCACAAGTAGGGTGCAAGTAGGGCGCAAGTAGGGCGCAAGTAGGTCGCAAGTAGGGCGCAAGTAGGACGCAAGTAGGGCGCAAGTAGGGCGCAAGTAGGATGCAAGTAGGACACAAGTAGGGCGCAAATAGGGCGTAAGTAGGACACAAGTAGGGCGCAAGTTGGGCGCCAGTGAGGCGCAAGTAGGGTGCAAGTAGGGCGCAAGTAGGGCGCAAGTAGGGCGCAAGTAGGGCGTAAGTAGGGCGCAAGTAGGGCGCAAGTAGGGCGCAAGTAGGGCGCAAGTAGGGCGCAAGTAGGGCGCAAGAAGGGCGGAAGTAGGGCGCAAGAAGGGCGCAAGTAGGGCGCAAGTAGGGCGCAAGTAGGGCGCAAGTAGGGAGTAAGTATGCCGCAAGTAGGGCGCAAGTAGGGCGCAAGTAGGGCGCAAGTAGGGCGCAAGTAGGACGCAAGTAGGGCGCAAGTAGGGCGCAAGTAGGGCGCAAGTAGGGCGCAAGTAGGGCGCAAGTAGGGCGCAAGTAGGGTGCAAGTAGGGCGCAAGTAGGGCGCAAGTAGGGCGCAAGTAGGGCGTAAGTAGGGCGCAAGTAGGGCACAAGTAGGGCTCAAGTAGGGCGCATGTTGGGCGCGAGTAGAGCGCATGTAGGGCGCAAGTAGGGCGCAAGTAGGGAGCAAGTAGGGCGCAAGTAGGGCGCAAGTATGGCGCAAGTAGGGCGCAAGTAGGTTGCAAGTAGGGCACAAGTAGGGCGCAAGTAGGGCACAAGTATGGCGCAAGTAGGGTGCAAGTAGGGTGCAAGTAGGGCGCAAGTAAGGCGCAAGTAGGGTGCAAGTAGGGTGCAACTAGGGGGCAACTAGGGCGCAAGTAGGGCGCAAGTACGGTGCAAATAGGTTGCAAGTAGGGCGCAAGTAGGGCGCAAGAAGGGCGCAAGTAGGGCGCAAGTAGGGCGCAAGTAGGGCAAAAGTAGGACAGATAGGTCGCAAGTAGGGCGCAAGTAGGGCGCAAGAAAGTAGGGCAGAACTGGGGCTCAAGTAGGACGCAACGAGGGTGCAAGTAAGGCGCAAGTGCGCCATTCGTGTCCTAGTTTCGGCTCCCTAGTCTCGGAGACGATTCGGGTCGGCCTTCGGGAGATAGAAATGGGTACGACACCAGGACTTCCCGGGAGGTCACCCATCCCAGTACTATTCTGGCCCATGTGCGCTTATCTGCGGAGTGCGAATGGGATCCGGAGTACTAGCCCAAGTATGATCGTACCACGCTTTGAAAGGGATGGGCCGATAATGTGACACGTGCGTGAGCGGGCACGGCGATGCAACGTGAAGGAGCGGAATGGGCATGTCGATGCGTTGTATTTCCACACGGGGAGGAGGGGAGGGGGTGTGGGAGGGATGACGCAGGTGCGCGCATGGCAATGGTTTGGGGACCGGGCAGCACGGGCGGTGTCGAGGAGGGGTGGGGTGGGGCGGCGGCAGCGACGTGCGAATGCGACGGATGAGAGGCGGTCGGGCACTGTGGAGGTTTGTCGTGTTAGTGGCGCGCAGAGTGGTGGGATTAACAAGAGGCGACGGGGACGAGGGTACGGAGACGAGGCGTGCGGTGCGTGCGTGGGATGGCGAGCGGGACAGTACGACTCGTGGGGTGGAAAGGAGGGGTGCGGGAGCTTGGGTTGGTACGACTCGTGGGTTGGAAAAGAGGGGTGCGGGCGCATGGGTTGGTACGACTCGTGGGGCTGGAAAGAGGCGCGGGGTTGCCCGGGTTGGCACGAGTTGTGGGGTGGGAAAGAGGCGTGCATGCACTTGGGGTTGGTACGACCCGTGGGATTGGAAAGAGGCGCGGGGGTGCCTGGGTTGGTACGACGCGTGGGGAGGGAAAGAGGCGTGCGTGCGCTTGGGTTGGTACGTGCGGGTGGGCGTGGAACAGGTGGGCGATGCGTGGGTGTGCGTCTTGTGGAGGCAGCGGAGTGCGTTGGTGTGCGACGGCGGTGCGTGGCTGGGTTTGCGGAGTGTTGATGCAGTGGAATGGGTTGAAATGAGAGCGGGAGTCGAACCCGCATGCGTTCCCAAGAGCGAATATCTCCTTAGGGGGGAGGGGAGGGGAGGGGAGGGGAGGGGAGTTCCCGCAAGAACAAATCGGTAGAACAGAGGCTGAACCTCAGTGGATCGTAGCAGCAAGGCTACTCTGCCACTTACAGTACCCCGTTCTGGTTTAAGTCGTCCGCAAATGATTTATCTCCCCGAACATTTGGAATTGGTGCAGACGAATCACGACATATGCTCTCGGAGGCGCATAAGCGCCCCTATTTCGAGTCGGGTAACAACCGGGGAGGTAAAAAGTGCCACTTCCAGCATGGATTCTGACTTAGAGGCGTTCAGTCATAATCCTACACATGGTAGCTTCACGCCACTGGCTTTTGAGCCAAGCGCAATAACCTATGATGTGAATCAATGGTTCCTCTCCTACTAAGTTGAATTACTGTTGCGGCACCAGATCATCAGTAGGGTAAAACTAACCTGTCTCACGACGGTCTAAACCCAGCTCACGTTCCCTATTGGTGAGTGAACAATCCAACACTTGGTGAATTCTGCTTCACAATGATAGGAAGAGCCGACATCGAAGGATCAAAAAGCAACGTCGCTATGAACGCTTGGCTGCCACAAGCCAGTTATCCCTGTGGTAACTTTTCTGACACCTCTAGCTTCAAAATCCGAAAGACTAAAGGATCCATAGGCCATGCTTTCACAGTTTGTATTCGTACTGAAAATCAAAATCAAATGAGCTTTTAACCTTTTGTTACTTGTTTGGAGTCACATTTCGGGTCGGCGGAAATTCCCGCCCCTTAGTCTCGGAGACTCTCGAGACGCGTGCCCGGACGTCCTTCGTCGTATGCTCCAGGGCGCATGGATTGGAATTTTCAAGCGGGAGTTGGGTCATCGATGTCGGCACGGGCGTGCGACGTGCGTATGGATGAGTTTTCTCGATTTCGGGTCGGCGGAAATTCCCGCCCCTTAGTCTCAGAGGCTCCCGAGACGTGTGCCCGGAGGCGCTACGTCGTATGCTCCAGGGCGCGTGGGCTGGAATTTTGGAGCGGGACTTGGGTCACCGATGTCGGCACAAGCGTACGACGTGCGTATGGTTGAGTTTTCTCCATTTGGGGTTGGTGGAAATTCCCGCCCCTTAGTCTCGGAGGCTCCTGAGACGCGTGCCCGAAGGCGCTACGTCGTATGCTCCAGGACGCGTGGGCTGGAATGTTTTAGCGGGAGATGGATCACCGATGTCAAAACGGGCATGCGACGTGCGTATGGATGAGTTTTCTTGATATTGGGTCGGCGGAAATTCCCGCCCCTTAGTCTCGGAGTCTCCCGAGACGCGTGCCCGGAGGCGCTACATCGTATGCTCCAGGGCGCGTGGGCTGGAATTTTCGAGCGGGAGTTGGGTCACCGATGTCGGTAAGGGCGTGCGACGTGCGTATGGATGCGTTTTCTCGATTTCGGGTCGGCGGAAATTCCCGCCCCTTAGTCTCTGAGGCTCCCGAGACGCGTGCCCGGAGGCGCTACGTCGTATGGTCCAGGCCGCGTGGGCTGGAATTTTCGAGCGGGATTTGGGTCACCGATGTCGACACGGGCGTGCGACGTGCGTATGGATGAGTTTTCTCCATTTCGGGTCGGCGGAAATTCCCGCCCCTTAGTCTCGGAGGCTCCCAAGATGCATGCCCGGAGGCGCTACGTCGTATGCTCCAGGGCGCGTGGGTTGGAATGTTTGAGCGGGAGATGGGTCATCGATGTCGGTACGGGCGTGCGACGTGCGTATGGATGAGTTTTCTTGATTTTGTGTCGGCGGAAATTCCCGCCCCTTGGTCTTGGAGGCTCCAGAGACAAGTGCCCGGAGACGCTACGTCGTATGCTCCAGGGCGCGTTGGCTGGAATTTGCAATCAGGCGTTGTGTCACCGATGTCGGTACGGGCGTGCAACGTGCGTATGGATGAGTTTTCTCGATTGGGTCGGCGAAAATTCCCGCCCCTTAGTCTCGGAGGCTCCCGAGATGCGTGTCCCTTTGGACACGCATCTCGGGATCTCGGCATCTCGGCACGCAAGGCGCTACGTTGTATGCTCCAGGGCACGTGGGCTGGAATTTTCGAGCAAGAGTTGTGTCACCGATGTCGGTACGGGCGTGCGATGTGCGTATGGATGAGTTTTCTTGATTTCGGGTCGGCGGAAATTCCCGCCCCTTAGTCTCGGAGGCTCCCGAGACGCGTGTCTGGAGGCGCTACGTCGTATGCTTCAGGACGCGTGGAATGGAATTTTCGAGCGGGAGTTGGGTGATCGATGTCGGCACGGGCGTGCGGCAGGGTGGAAGTAGGGCGGAAATAGGGCACAAGTAGGTCGCAAGTAGGCCGCAAGTACAGCGGAAGTAGGGCGGAAGTAGGGCGCAAGTAGGGCGCAAGTAGGACGCAAGTAGGGCGCAAGTAGGGTGCAAGTAGGGCGCAAGTAGGTCGCAAGTAGGGCGCAAGTAGGGCAAAAACAGGGTGCAAGTAGAGCGCAAGTAGGGTGCAAGTAGGGCGCATGTAGGGCGCAAGTAGGGCGCAAGTAGGGCGGAAGTAGGGCGCAAGTAGGGCGCAAGTAGGACGCAAGTAGGGCGCAAGTAGGGCGAAAGTAGGGCGCAAGTAGGGCGCAAGCAGGGTGCAAGTAGGGCGCAAGTAGGGTGCAAATAGGGCGCAAGTAAGGAGCAACTAGGGCGCAAGTAGGGCGCAAGTAGGGCGCGAGTAGGGCGCGAGTAGGGTGCAAGTAGGGCGGAAGTAGGGCACAAGTAGGGCGCAAGTAGGGGGCAAGTAGGGGACAAGTACGGCGCAAGTAGGGTGCAAGTAGGGTGCAAATAGGGCGCAAGTAAGGAGCAACTAGGGCGCAAGTAGGGCGCAAGTAGGGCGCGAGTAGGGCGCGAGTAGGGTGCAAGTAGGGCGGAAGTAGGGCACAAGTAGGGCGCAAGTAGGGGGCAAGTAGGGGACAAGTACGGCGCAAGTAGGGTGCAAGTAGGGTGCAAATAGGGCGCAAGTAAGGAGCAACTAGGGCGCAAGTAGGGCGCAAGTAGGGCGCGAGTAGGGCGCGAGTAGGGTGCAAGTAGGGCGGAAGTAGGGCACAAGTAGGGCGCAAGTAGGGGGCAAGTAGGGGACAAGTACGGCGCAAGTAGGGTGCAAGTAGGGTGCAAGTAGGGCGCAAGTAGGACGCAAGTAGGGCGCAAGTAGGGCGCAAGTAGGGTGCAAGTAGGGCGCAAGTAGGGCGCAAGTAGGGCGCAACCAGGGCGCAAGTAGGGCGAAGGTAGGACGCAAGTAGGACGCAAGTAGGGCGCAAGTACGGCGCAAGTAAGGCACAAGTAGGGCGCAAGTAGAGCGCAAGTAGGGCCCAAGTAGGGTGCAAGTAGGACGCAAGTAGGGCACAAGTGCGGCGCAAGTAGGGCGCAAGTACGGTCCAAGTAGGACGCAAGTAGGGCGCAAGTACGGCGCAAGTAGCGCACAAGTAGGGCGCAAGAAGGGCGCAAGTAGGGCGCAAGTAGGGCGCAAGTAGGGTGCAAGTAGGGCGCAAGTAGGGCACACGTAGGGCGCACGTAGGGCGCAAGTAGGATGCAAGTAGGACGCAAGTAGTGCGTAAGTAGGGCGGAAGTAGGGCGCAAGTAGGGCGCAAGTAGGGCGCAAGTAGGGCGGAAGTAGGGCGCAAGTAGGTCACAAGTAGTGCGCAAGTAGGGCGCAAGTAGGGCACAAGTAGGGCGCAAGTAGGGCGCAAGTAGGGTGCAAGTAGGACGCAAGTGGGGCGCAAGTGGGGCGCAAGTAGGGCGCAGGTAGGACGCAAGTAGGGCACAAGTAGGGCGCAAGTAGGGCACAAGTAGGGCGCAAATATGGCGCAAGTAGGGCGCAAGTAGGGCGCAAGTAGGGTGCAAGTAGGGTGCAAGTAGGGTGCAAGTAGGGCGCAACTAGGGCGCAAGTAGGGCGCAAGTAGGACGCAAGTAGGGCGCAAGTAGGGCGCAAGTAGGGCGCAAGTAGGGTGCAAATAGGGCGCAAGTAGGGCACAAGTAGGGCGCAAGTAGGGCGCAAGTAGGGCGCAAGTAGGGCGCAAGTAGGACGCTAGTAGGGTGCAAGTAGGGTGCAAGTAGGGCGCATATACGGCGCAAGTAGGGCGCAAGTAGCGCACAAGTACGGCGCAAGTAGGGCACAAGTAGGGCGCAAGAAGGGCGCAAGTAGGGCGCAAGCAGGGTGCAAGTAGGGCGCAAGTAGGGCGCAAGTAGAGTGCAAGTAGGGCGCAAGTAGGATGCAAGTAGGGCGCAAGTCGGGTGCAAGTAGGGCGCGAGTAGGGCGCAAGTAGGGCGCAAGTAGGGCCCAAGAAGGGTGCAAGTAGGGCGCAAGCAGGGTGCAAGTAGGGCGCAAGTAGGGCGCAAGTAGAGTGCAAGTAGGGCGCAAGTAGGATGCAAGTAGGGCGCAAGTCGGGTGCAAGTAGGGCGCGAGTAGGGCGCAAGTAGGGCGCAAGTAGGGCCCAAGAAGGGTGCAAGTAGGGCGCAAGCAGGGTGCAAGTAGGGCGCAAGTAGGGCGCAAGTAGAGTGCAAGTAGGGCGCAAGTAGGATGCAAGTAGGGCGCAAGTCGGGTGCAAGTAGGGCGCGAGTAGGGCGCAAGTAGGGCGCAAGTAGGGCCCAAGAAGGGTGCAAGTAGGGCGCAAGCAGGGTGCAAGTAGGGCGCAAGTAGGGCGCAAGTAGAGTGCAAGTAGGGCGCAAGTAGGATGCAAGTAGGGCGCAAGTCGGGTGCAAGTAGGGCGCGAGTAGGGCGCAAGTAGGGCGCAAGTAGGGCCCAAGAAGGGTGCAAGTAGGGCGCAAGCAGGGTGCAAGTAGGGCGCAAGTAGGGCGCAAGTAGAGTGCAAGTAGGGCGCAAGTAGGATGCAAGTAGGGCGCAAGTCGGGTGCAAGTAGGGCGCGAGTAGGGCGCAAGTAGGGCGCAAGTAGGGCCCAAGAAGGGTGCAAGTAGGGCGCAAGCAGGGTGCAAGTAGGGCGCAAGTAGGGCGCAAGTAGAGTGCAAGTAGGGCGCAAGTAGGATGCAAGTAGGGCGCAAGTCGGGTGCAAGTAGGGCGCGAGTAGGGCGCAAGTAGGGCGCAAGTAGGGCCCAAGAAGGGTGCAAGTAGGGCGCAAGCAGGGTGCAAGTAGGGCGCAAGTAGGGCGCAAGTAGAGTGCAAGTAGGGCGCAAGTAGGATGCAAGTAGGGCGCAAGTCGGGTGCAAGTAGGGCGCGAGTAGGGCGCAAGTAGGGCGCAAGTAGGGCCCAAGAAGGGTGCAAGTAGGGCGCAAGCAGGGTGCAAGTAGGGCGCAAGTAGGGCGCAAGTAGGGCGCAATAAGGACGCAGCTAGGGTGCAACTAGGGCCAAAGTAGGGCGCAAGTAGGGCGCAACTAGGGCGTAACTAGGGTGCAACTAGGACGCTATAAGGGCGCAACTAGGTTGCAAGTAGGACGCAACTAGGGCGCAAGTAGGACGCAAGTAGGGCGCAACTAGGGCAACTAGGGCATAACTAGGGCGTAGCTAGTGCCCAACTGGGGCGCAACGAGGACGCAACTACGGCGCAACTAGGACGTAAGTAGGGCGCAACTAGGGCGCAAGTAGGACACAACAAGGGCGCAAGTAGGACGCAAGTAGGGCGCAACTAGGGCACAACCAAGGCCCAACTGAGGTGCAACTAGGGCGCAACTAGGGCGCAAGAAGGGCGCAACTAGGGCGCAAGTAGGGCGCAACTAGGACGCAACTAGGGTGCAACTAGGGCCAAAGTAGGGTGCAAGTAGGGGGCAACTAGGGCGTAACTATGGTGCAACTAGGACGCAACTAGGGCACAAGTAGGGTGCAACTAGGGTGTACCAAGGGCACAACAAGGGCTCAATTATTGCGAAAGAAGGGCGCAACTAGGGCGCAACTAGGGCGCAACTAGGGCACAACAAGAGCACAAGTAGGGCGCAAGTAGGGTGCAACTAGGACACAACTAGTGTGCAACTTGGGTGCAACTAGGGCGTAGCTAGTTCCCAACTGAGGTGCAATTAGGGCGCAAGTAAGGCGTAACAAGGGTGCAAGTAGGGCGTAACTAGAGCGCAAGTAGGGCGAAAGTAGGGCGCAAGTAGGGAGCAACTAGGGCGCAACTCGGGCACGACTAGGGCGCAAGTAGGGCGTAAGTAGGACGCAAGTAGGGCACAACTAGGGCGCAACTAGGGCACAACTAGGGTGTAACTAGGGTGCAACTAGGGTGCAACTAGGGCACAAGTAGAGTGCAAGTAGGGCGCAACTAGGGCGTAACTAGGGCACAACTAGGGCGCAAGTAGGGGGCAACTAGAGCGCAACAAGGATGCAACTAGGGCATAGCTAGTGCTCAACTGAGGTGCAACTACGGCCCAACAAGGGCGCAACTAGGGCGCAACAAGGATGCAACTAGGGCATAGCTAGTGCTCAACTGAGGTGCAACTACGGCCCAACAAGGGCGCAACTAGGGCGCAACAAGGATGCAACTAGGGCATAGCTAGTGCTCAACTGAGGTGCAACTACGGCCCAACAAGGGCGCAACTAGGGCGCAACAAGGATGCAACTAGGGCATAGCTAGTGCTCAACTGAGGTGCAACTACGGCCCAACAAGGGCGCAACTAGGGCGCAACAAGGATGCAACTAGGGCATAGCTAGTGCTCAACTGAGGTGCAACTACGGCCCAACAAGGGCGCAACTAGGGCGCAACAAGGATGCAACTAGGGCATAGCTAGTGCTCAACTGAGGTGCAACTACGGCCCAACAAGGGCGCAACTAGGGCGCAACAAGGATGCAACTAGGGCATAGCTAGTGCTCAACTGAGGTGCAACTACGGCCCAACAAGGGCGCAACTAGGGCGCAACAAGGATGCAACTAGGGCATAGCTAGTGCTCAACTGAGGTGCAACTACGGCCCAACAAGGGCGCAACTAGGGCGCAACAAGGATGCAACTAGGGCATAGCTAGTGCTCAACTGAGGTGCAACTACGGCCCAACAAGGGCGCAACTAGGGCGCAACAAGGATGCAACTAGGGCATAGCTAGTGCTCAACTGAGGTGCAACTACGGCCCAACAAGGGCGCAACTAGGGCACAACTAGGGCGCAAGTAGGGCGCAAGAAGGACACAACTAGGGTGCAAATAGGGCACAACTAGGGAGCAACTAGGACAAAGCTAGTGCGCAACTAGGGCGCAACTAGGCTTCAAGTAGGGTGCAAGTAGGGCGTAACTAGGGTGCAACGAGGGCGCAACCAGGACACAAGTAGAGCGCAAGAAGGGCACAAGAAGGGCACAACTAGGGAGCAACTAGGGTGGAACTAGGGCGTATGTAGGGTGCAAGTAGGATGCGAGTAGGGCACACCTAGGGTGCAACAAGGCCGCAACTAGGACGCAAGTAGGACGCACGTAGGGCGCAACTAGGGCGCAACTAGGGTGAAGCTAGTTCCCAACTGACACGCAACTAGGGTACAAGTAGGGTACAACTAGAGCGCAAGTAGGGAGCATCTAGTGCGCAAGTAGGGCGCAACTAAGGTGCAAGTAGGGCACAAGTAGGGCGCAATTAGGGCGCAACTAGGGTACAACTAGGGCGCATCTAGGACGTAGCTAGTGCCCAACTGAGATGCAACTAGGGCGCAACGAGGACGCAACTCGGGCGCAACTAGGGCACAAGTATGGCGCAACTAGGGCGCAAGTATGATGCAAGTAGGGCGCAACTGGAGCGCAAGTAGGGCGCAGGTAGGGCGCAAGTAGCGCGCAACTAGGGTACAACTAGGGTGCAAGTAGGACACAAGTAGGGTGCAAGTAGGACACAAGTAGGGTGCAAGTAGGACACAAGTAGGGTGCAAGTAGGACACAAGTAGGGTGCAAGTAGGACACAAGTAGGGTGCAAGTAGGACACAAGTAGGGTGCAACTAGGGCACAAGTAGGGTGCAACTAGGGCACAACAAGGGCACAACTAGGGGACAATTAGGGTGCAAGTACGGTGCAAGTAGGGCGCAAGTACGGCGCAACTAGGGCACAACTAGGGCACAAGTAGGGCGCAAGTAGGGTGCAACTAGGGCATAACTAGGGTGCAACTAGGATGCAACTAGGGTGTATCTAGTGCCCAACTGAGGCGCAATTAGGGCTTAAGTAGGGCATAACCAAGGTGCAAAAAGGGCGTAACTAGGGCGCAAGTAGGGCAAAAGTAGGGGGCAACTAGGGCGCAACTAGAACGCAACTAGGACGTAGCTAGTGCCCAACTCCGGCGTAACTAGGGCGCAACTAAGACGCAAGTAGGGCGCACGTAGGGTGCAAGTAGGGCGCAACTAGGGTGAAACTAGGGCGCAACTAAAGCGTAACTGGGGCGCAAGTAGGGCGCAAGTAGGACGCAAGTAGGGTGCAACTAGGGCGCAACTAGGGCGCAACTAGGGTGCAACTAGGGCGTACCTAGGGCACAACTAGGGTGCAACTAGGGCGCAACTAGGGCTCAACTAGGGCAAAACTAGGGCGCAAGTAGAGCGCCAGTAGGGCGCAACTAGGATGCAACTACGGCGCAACTAGGGCACAACTAGGACGTAGCTAGTGTCCAACTAAGGCGCAACTAAGGCACAACTAGGGCGCAAGTCAGGCGCAACTAGGGCGCAAGTAGGGCGCTACTGGAGCGCAAGTAGGGCTCAACTAGGGCACAACTAGGGTACAACTAGGGCGCAACTCGAAACAACTAGGGCGTAGCTAGTGCCCAACTGAGGCGCAACTAGGACGCAACTAGGGCACAAGTAGGGCGCAACTAGGGCGCAAGTAGGACGCAAGTAGGGCGTAACTAGGACGCAACTAGGGCGCAACTAGGGCGCAAGTAGGACGGAAGTAGGGCGCAACTAGGGCGCAACTAGGGCAGAACTAGGGTGCAACTAGGGTGCAAGTAGGACACAAGTAGGGCGCAAGGAGGACGTAACTAGGGCGCAACTAGGGTGCAAGTAGGACATAAGTAGGGCGCAAGTAGGACGCAACTAGGACGCAACTAGGGTGCAATAAGGACGTAACTAGAGTGCAACGAGGGTGTAACTAGGGCGCAACTAGGGAATAGCTAGTGCCCAACTGAGGCACAACTAGGGAGCACGTAGGGTGCAACTAGGACGCAAGTAGGGCGCAACTAGGGCGCAACTAGGGCGCAAGTAGGACGGAAGTAGGGCGCAACTAGGGCGCAACTAGGGTAGAACTAGGGTGCAACTAGGGTGCAAGTAGGACACAAGTAGGGCGCAAGGAGGGCGTAACTAGGGCGCAACTAGGGCGCAACTAGGACATAAGTAGGGCGCAAGTAGGACGCAACTAGGACGCAACTAGGGTGCAATAAGGACGTAACTAGAGTGCAACGAGGGTGTAACTAGGGCGCAACTAGGGAATAGCTAGTGCCCAACTGAGGCACAACTAGGGAGCACGTAGGGTGCAACTAGGACGCAAGTAGGGCGCAATTAGGGCGGAACTAGGGCGCAACTAGGGCATAACTAGGGCGCAACTAGGAAGTAGCTTGTGCCCAACGGAGGTGCAACTAGGGCGCAACAGGGGCGCAAGTAGGACGTAACTAGGGCGTAAGTATGATGCAAGTAGGGCGCAACTAGGGCGCAACTAGGGCGCAACTAGGGTGCAAGTAAGACGCAAGTAGGGTGCAACTAGGGCACAACTAGGGTACAACTAGGACGTAAGTAGGGCGCAATTAGGGTGCAAGTAAGGTGAAACTAGGACGCAACTAAGGCATAACTAGGGTGAAACTAGGACGCAAGTAGGGCACAACTAGGGCACAACTAGGGCACAACTAGGGTACAAGTAGGGCGCAATTAGGGCGCAACTAGGACGCAACTAGGGCGCAAGTAGGACGTAAGTAGGGCAGAACTGGGACACAACTAGGGCGCACCTTGGGCGCAACTAGGACACATCTATGGCGTAGCTAGTGCACAACTTAGGCACAACTAGGGCGCAACTAGGACGCAAGTCGTGCGTAACTAGGGTGCAAGTAGGGCGCAACTAGGGTGCAAATAGGGAACAACTAGGGCGTACCTAGGGCGTAGCTAGTGTCCAACTGAGGCGCAACTAGGGCACAAGTAGGGCACAAGTAGGGCACAACAAGGGCGCAAGTAGGGCGCAACTAGGACACAAGTAGGGTGCAAGTAGGGCACAAGTAGGGTACAAGTAGGGTGCAACTAGGGCGCAACTAGGGCGTAAGTAGGGCACAATTGGGATGCAAGTAGGACGCAACTAGGGCGCATCTAGGGAACAAGTAGGGCGCTGTAGGGAACAACTAATGCACAACTAGGGCCCAACTTGGGCAGAAGTAAGCCGCAAGTAGGGCGCAACTAGGACGTAACTAGGGTGCAACTAGGGCACAACTGGGATGCAACTAGGGTGCAACTGGGGCGTAGCTAGTGCCCAACTGAGACGCAACTAGGGCACAAGTAGGACGCAACTAGGGCGCAAGTAGGGCTTAACTAGGGTGGAAGTAGGGCACAACTAGGGCGCAACTAGGGCACAACTAGGGTGCAACTAGGGTGTAGCTAGTGCTCAACAGAGGCACAACTAGGGTGCAACTAGGGCCCAGCTAGGGCGCAACTAGGACGCAAGTAGGGCGCAACTAGGACGCAAGCAGGGCGCAAGTAGGGCGTAACTATGGAGCAACTAGGGTACAAGTAGGGTGCAAATAGGGTGTAGCTAGTGCCCATTTGAGGCGCAACTAGGATGCAACTAGGGTGCAAGTAGGGTGCAAGTAGGGAGCAACTAGGGCGCAACTAGGACGCAACTAGGGCGCAAGTAGGGAACGAGTAGGGTCCAACTAGGACGCAACTAGGGTGCAACTAGGGTGCAACTAAAGCGTAGCTAGTGTCCAAGTGAGGCACAACTAGGGCCTAACTAGGGCGCAAGTAGGGGGCAACTAGGGTGCAACAAGGATGAAACTAGGGCATAGCTAGTGCCCAACTGAGGTGCAACTAGGGCCCAACAAGGGCGCAACTAGGGCACAACTAGGGCGCAAGTAGGGCGCAAGTAGGACACAACTAGGGTACAAATAGGGCACAACTAGGTCGCAACTAGGACGAAGCTAGTACACAACTAGGGTGCAACTAGGCTTCAAGTAGGGTGCAAGTAGCGCGCAACTAGGGTGCAACAAGGGCGCAACCAGGACGCAACTAGAGCGCAAGTAGGGCACAAGGAGGGCACAACTAGGGAGCAACTAGGGTGGAACTAGGGCGTATGTAGGGTGCAAGTAGGGTGCGGGTAGGGCACACCTAGGGCGCAACTAGGGCACAACTAGGATGCAAGTAGGGCGCACGTAGGGCGCAACTAGGGTGCAACAAGGGCGTAGCTAGTTCCCAACTGACACGCAACTAGGGTACAAGTAGGGTACAACTAGAGCGCAAGTAGGGTCCAACTAGTGCGTAAGTAGGGCGCAACTAAGGCGCAAGTAGGGCACAAGTAGGGTGCAATTAGGGCGCAACTAGGGTACAACTAGGGCGCATCTAGGACGTAGCTAGTGCCCAACTGAGATGCAACTAGGGCGCAACGAGGACGCAACTTGGGCGCAACTAGGGCACAAGTACGGCGCAACTAGGGCGCAAGTATGATGCAAGTAGGGCGCAACTAGGGCAACTAGGGCGCAACTAGGGCGTAGCTAGTGTCCAACTGGGGCGCATTGAGGACGCAACTAGGGCGCAAATAGGGCGCAAGTAGGACGCAACTAGGGCGCAAGTAGGACGCAACAAGGGCGCAAGTAGGACGCAACTAGGGCACAACCAGGGCGCAACTAGGGCGCAACTAGGCCGTAGCTAGTGTCCAACTGAGTCACAACTAGTGCACAACTAGGGCGCAAGAAGGGGGCAACTGTTGAAAATTTGCCCCTCCGCATGCCCAAGTGCGGCGCCGGGAGGCGCCGACGAGCCGCCAGAAGGTGCAAATTCCGCTCCGGCGGATCTGGCGACTCGACAATTGCTTTGATGTTAAAATGGAGGATTTCCCCGTAAATTTGGCAAGTCGCTGAATCTGGTGGAAGTTGTTTCACCGGAATCGGACAAGTATCGAGGGAGATATGGCCTTCCGAAATTGGGGTGTGCGCAGCGACTCTGGGAGCCGGCTGCGACTCGAAATCCGGTGGATAATCGACCGGATCGAGTGACAAAATTACCATGTGGAGAAAATGCTCCGATAGGCCTGCCGAGGCGTCCGGTGGATGATCCGCCTGATCAGGTGGATCATCCACCGGATCCAGAAGTGCAGGTTGTTACTGAGGGACTTTGCCAAAATCCTGGCTCGACGTCCGAAACTCAGTAGTACGTTTTGTTACTCGGGGACTTGGTCAAAATTCTGACTGCAGGTCCGCGGACAGGTTTCGAACCTCGTCACACCCCATCACCAAACTCGACCCAAACGTGGGTAGGGTGCGTGGAAACAGTGCAGGGGACCCCTACACCACGTGCAAGTGGACCTGCGCCTTGGGAAAGGCACTTCGCACGTGAAGGAAGGCGCCACGGCGTGTGCGCGCCATGGAAGCGTTAGGCGTTTCTGTGGTGGGTGAGACCTGCGCTTCGGCAAGCATAACTTGGGCTACGCTTTGCCGAATTGCGCGCAGTTTGGTGCGTTGAAAAGCTCATGACTAGCTCTATAAATGTTGTGATCATGTCTATGTTCAAAATATAACGCAAAACGACGTTATTCCCTTCGCAAACTGACTGTCTCTAAATTTCTGCTCACATAGCGTGAGGCGACCAGAAAGCTCACGCTCAGTCTCAGATTCGCCCAAAACAGTAGACGTGATCCACGAGAGTCTATCAGACCAACGTCAGGACCGCACCACGTGGCTCTCTTCCTGACAGCAACTAGGGCGCAAGTAGGGCGCAACTAGGACGCAACTAGGATGTAACGAGGGTGCAACTACGGTGACAGAAGGGCGCAAGTAGGGCGCAACTAGGGCGCAACTAGGGTGCTACTAGGATGCAACTAGGGCACAAATAGGCTGCAACTAGGGCGCAACAAGGGCACAACTAGGGGCCAATTAGGGTGCAAGTAGGGTGCAAGTAGGGCGCAAGTACGGCGTAACTAGGGCACAACTAGGGCACAAGTAGGGCGCAAGTACGGTACAACTAGGGCACAACTAGGGTGCAACTAGGACGCAACTAGGGCGTAGCTAGTGCCCAACTGAGGCGCAATTAGGGCGCAAGTAGGGCTTAACCAGGGTGCAAGTAGGGTGTAACTAGGGCACAAGTAGGGCGAAAGTATGGGGCAACTAGGGCGCAACTAGGGCGCAACTAGGACGTAGCTAGTGCCCAACTGCGGCGCAACTAGGGCGCAACTAAGACGCAAGTAGGGCACAACTATGGTTCAAGTAGGGCGCAACTAGGGCGCAACTAGGGTAGAACTAGGGCGCAAGTAGGCCGCAAGTAGGAAGCAACTAGGGTGCAACTAGGGTGCAACTAGGGCGCAAGTAGGGCGCACGTAGGGTGCAAGTAGGGCGCAACTAGGGCGCAACTAGGGCGCAACTAAAGCGTAACTGGGGCGCAAGTAGGGCGCAAGTAGGACGCAAGTAGGGCGCAACTAGGGCGCAACTAGGGCGCAACTAGGGTGCAACTAGGGCGTAACTAGGGCACAACTAGGGCGCAACTAGGGCGCAACTAGGGCGCAACTAGGGCGAAACTAGGGCGCAAGTAGAGCGCCCAGTAGGGCGCAACTAGGATGCAACTACGGCGCAACTAGGGCACAACTAGGACGTAGCTAGTGTCCAACTGAGGCGCAACTAAGGCACAACTAGGGCGCAAGTCAGGCGCAACTAGGGCGCAAGTAGGGCGCAACTAGAGTACAAGTAGGGCACAACTAGGGCGCAACTAGGGTACAACTAGGGCGCAACTGGAAACAACTAGGGCGTAGCTAGTGCCCAACTGAGGCGCAACTAGGACGCAACTAGGGCACAAGTAGGGCGTAACTAGGGCAAAAATAGGGCACAACTAGGACGCAACCAGGGCGCAACGAGGGTGCAACTAGGGCGCAAGTAGGACACAAGTAAGGCGCAACTAGGACGCAACTAGGGTGCAAGTAGGGCGCAAGTAGGACGGAAGCAGGGCGCAACTAGGACGCAACTAGGGTATAACTAGGGTGCAACTAGGGTGCAAGTAGGACACAAGTAGGGCGCAAGGAGGGCGTAACTAGGGCGCAACTAGGGCGCAACTAGGACGTAAGTAGGGCGCAAGTAGGACGCAACTAGGGTGCAATATGGGCATGACTAGGGTGCAACGAGGGTGTAACTAGGGCGAAACTAGGGAGTAGCTAGTGCCCAACTGAGGCGCAACTAGGGCGTACGTAGGGCGCAACTAGGACGCAAGTAGGGCGCAACTAGGGCAGAACTAGGGCGAAACTAGGGTGTAACTAGGGCGCAACTAGGAAGTAGCTTGTTCCCAACGGAGGCGCAACTAGGGCGCAACAGGGGCGCAAGTAGGACGGAACTAGGGCGTAAGTAGGACGCAAGTAGGGCGCAACTAGGGCGCAACTAGGGCGCAACTAGGGTGCGAGTAGGACGCAAGTAGGGCGCGACTAGGGCGCAACCAGGGTACAACTAGGACGTAAGTAGGGCGCAAGTAGGGCGCAACTAGGGCGCAACTAGGGTGCGAGTAGGACGCAAGTAGGGCGCGACTAGGGCGCAACCAGGGTACAACTAGGACGTAAGTAGGGCGCAATTAGGGTGCAAGTAAGGTGCAACTAGAACGCAACTAAGGCATAACTAGGGTGTAACTAGGACGCAAGTAGGGCACAATTAGGGCACAACCAGGGCACAACTAGGGTACAAGTAGGGTGCAAGTAGGGCGTAACTAGGACGCAACTAGGGCACAAGTAGGGCACAAGTAGGGCAGAACTAGGACATAACTAGGGCGCACCTTGGGCGCAACTAGGACGCATCTAGGACGTAGCTAGAGCACAACTTAGGCGCAACTAGGGCACAACTAGGGCACAACTAGGGCGCAAGTCGTGCGCAACTAGGGTGCAAGTAAGGGTGCACACCATGCCGGATTCGCGGTTCTTGAAGGAGAACCGGAATCTCGATACCATTCCATGGTATGGAACCGGAACCGCGAGTCCTGACCCCGGAACCGCGGTTCTTAGGAACCGCGGTTCCTCCATAGGCAAGACCGCGGTTCCTCCCCTGGGAACCGCGGTACCACCTAGATGAGGCAGGAACCTGCAGAGCCCCCTAGTTTTCAAATACATTTTTTCAAGGATGACACTTGTTCACATTACTTACTGTTTGTGCACTACTTTCCTACCTTGTGAGTGTAAACAGGGAATCAACACCGATATAATGAACACTGACATTGGGACTGCATGCTGCCTTTTCGTTTCACAACATGTCACACATGTAAACAGAGTGGGACTGTGAAAGAGATAGAGAGAGGGAGAGGGAGAGGGGGAGACACACACACACACACACACAGAGAGAGAGAGAGAGAGAGAGAGAGAGAGAGGTTACAAGAGAGGGTTGTTAAAACTGAAAATCTTTATGAATACATGTGGTACAACTGCAGGGACAGAGATTGACCATTTGGAGAAAAACAGATTCATAGGGGCAGGGTCATGGTGACCCTGCCCCTCCCCCCCCCTACCCCACTGTCCCTGCTGCTGCATGACAATGAACAATGTCACAAT
>SZWC01015842.1:47673-59316 GCA_023375785.1 Penium margaritaceum | reverse complement strand
TAAACTTCTTTGGTCATGAGCAGTGATGTATGCCTACTTGGGTAGGTCATTGTGGACGGTAGCCACACCATGCCAATACATGCAAAAATCTTTGTACTTGCTAGAAGATACATAGTGTTTTGAAACCATGTTTTCCCCCTCTGACCATTTGTGACGCATGTTATGGGTTGTGCACGTTGTCCACTCATATTGAAATTCTTTGGTCATGGTTAGTGACATATGCCTAGTTTGGTTTGTCACTGTACGTGGTTACCACGCCGTGTCAATACGTATTGAAGGTCTTTGTACGTTCTAGTCAATAGCTAGTGTTCCCACCCCATTGTTACCCCCTCTGACTATGAGTGACTCGTGTGGTAAGTTGTCAACGCTGACTACATGAAGTGAAATTCATTGGTCATGGTCAGTGACATATGCATACTTTGGTTGGTCACTATGCATGGTAGCCACGCCGTGCCACTACATATTGAAATTATTTTTACTTGCTTGTCAATAACTAGTATTCACAAACCATTATCTTCCACCCTGAGCATTTGTGACTCGTGTCATGAGTTGTCAATGTTGACCACACTTAGTGTCATTATTTGGTCATGGTCAGTGACATATGCCTACGTTCGTTGGTCATCGTGCATGGTATCCACTCTGTGCCACACCGTATTGAAACTCCTTGTGCTTGCTATTTGATACTTTGTGTTCCCAAACCATTGTTTCCCCCCTCTGACCACTTATGACTCGTATGATGAGTTGTGAACGTTGACCACACGCAGCGGATTTCTTTGGTCAAAGGCAGTACATATGCCTACTTTGGTCGGTCATTGTGCATGGAAGCCACACCGTGCTACTACTGACTGAAGGTCGTTGTACTTGCTAGTTGAGAACTGATATTCCCATATCATTGTTTCCTCCCCTGGCCATGTGTGACTCGTGTTATGGTTGGTCAACGGTGAGCACCCATATTGAAATTCCCTGGTCATGGTCAGTGACATATGCCTAGTTTGGTAGTTCGATGTGCATGTTAGCCACACCGTGCCACTACGTATCGAAGTTATTTCTCCTTTCTAGTAAAAACATAGGGTCCCCAAACCATTGTCTCTCCCTCTGACCATTTGTGACTCGTGTTATGAGTTGTCAATGTTGACCACACATAGTGGACTTCTTCGGTCATAGCCAATGACATATGCATCCTTTGGTTGGTCACTGTGCACGCTAGCCACACCGTGCCACTACTTGTTGAAGATCTCTCTATTTGCTAGTTGATAACCAGTGTTCCCAACCCATGGTTTCCCCCACTGACCATTTGTGACTCGTGTTATGAGTTTTCAACGTCAACCACACACTGTGAAATCCGTTTGGTCATGGTTAGGGTTATATGCCTACTTTGGTTTGTCCGTGTACATGGTTATCACGCTGTGTCACTACATTTCAAAGGTATTTGTGTTTTCTTGTTGATAGCTAGTGTTCCCAAACCTTGCTTAGCCCTTCTGAACATATGTGACTCGTGTTGTGAGTTGTCAGCATTTACCACCTGAAGTGAAATTCTTTGGTCATGGTCAGTGACATATGCATACTTTGGTTTATCACTGTGCATTGTAGCCACACTGTGCCACTACATATTGAAGGTATTTGTACTTGCTTGTCCATAAATAGTATTCACAACCCTTTATCTTCCACCCTCACCATTTGTGACTCGTGTTATGAGTTGTCAAAGTTGACCACACTTAGTGACGTTATTTGGTCATGGTCAGTGACATATGCCTACCTTGGTCGGTCATCGTGCATGGTATCCACACTGTGTCACAACGTATTGAAGCTCATTGTGCTTGCTATTTGATACTTTGTGTTCCCAAACTATTGTTTCTCCCTCTGACTATTTGTGACTCGTATTATGAGGTGTCAACATTGACCAAACACAGCGGATGTCTTTGGTCGAAGGCAGTACATATGCCTGCTTTTGGGCGGTCATTGTGCATGGTAGCCACACCGTGCTTATACTGATTGAAGGTCTATGTACTTGCTAGTTGAGAGCTGATATTCCCATACCATTATTTCCCTCCTGACCGTTTGTGACTCGTGTTATGTTTGGTGAATGTTGACAACCCATATAAAAATTCTTTGTACATGGTCAGTGACATATGCCTAGTTTGGTTGTTTGGTGTGCACAGTAACCACACCGTGCCACTACGTATTGAAGCTATTTGTCCTTTCTAGTGGATACATAGGGTTTGCAAACCATTGTATCTCACTCTGACCACTTGTGACTCGTGTTATGAGTTGTCAATGTTGACGATAGGTACTGGACTTCTTTTGGTCATAGCCAGTGACGTGTGCATCCTTTGGTTGGTCACTGTGCACGCTAGCCACACCGTGCCACTACTTGTTGAAAATCTCTCTACTTGCTATTTGATAAATAGTGTTCCCGACCCATGGTTTCCCCCACTGACCATTTGTGACTTGTGTTATGAGTTTTCAACGATGACCACACATGGTGAAATCCATTTGGTCATGGTTTGTGACATATGCCTACTTTGGGTTGTCACTGTACATGGTTACCACGCCATGTCATTGTATATCGACGGTCTTTGTGCCTTCTTGTTGAGAGCTAGTGTTCCCAAACCATTGTTAGCCCCCTCAGACGACCTGTGACTCGTGTTGTGAGTTGTATATGTTGACCACATGAAGTGAACTTCCTTGTTCATGGTCAGTGACATATGCATGCTTTGGTTGGTCACTGTGCATTGTAGCCATACTGTGCCACTACATATTGAAGGTATTTGTACTTGCTAGTCAATAAATAGTATTCTCAAACCACTATCTTCCACCCTGACCATTTGTGACTCCTGTTATGAGTTGTCAAAGTTTACCACACTTAGTGACATCATTTGGTCACGGTCATTGACAAATGCCTCCTTTGGTTGGTCATCGTGTATGGTATCCACACCGTGTCACAACGTATTGAAGGTCCGTGTGCTTGCTATTTGATACTTGGTGTTCCCAAACCATTCTTACCTCCTCTGGCCGTTTGTGATTCATATTATGAGTTGTCCACGTTGACCACACACAGTGGATTTCTTTGCTCGAAGCCAGTACATATGCCTACTTTGGTCGGTCATTGTGCATGGTAGCCACACTGTGCTACTACTGACTGAATGTCTTTGTACTTGCTAGTTGGTATCTAGTATTCCCAAACCACTGTTTCCACCTCTGACAATTCGTGACCCATATTAAGGGTTGTCAACGTTGACCACACATATCAAGATTATTTGGTCATTGTACATGGCACATGCCTAGTCTGGTTGGTCATTGTGCATGGTAGCCACACTGTTCCACCTCTTGTTGAAATTCTATGTACTTGCTAGTCAGTAAAAAGCAAAATGTTTCTCCCTTAGACAGCACATCGGGTTTTGTTCATTTCTTACACGTAGGTGCCTTCACTGGAATACTCCCTCCCACCCCCCCAGAGGGATTTTTTGTGGACGACCTGGAGGACAGATTTGCGACCACATTATGATACCCCCCCCCCCCCTCCTACTCCCCCACGGCTTAGGCTCAAAGGTAGAGTTGAGGTATCACAACACGGCCGCCCCCCCCCCCCCCCAGAGGGATTTTTTGTGGACGACCTGGAGGACAAATTTGCGACCACATTATGATACCCCCCCCCCCCCCTCCTACTCCCCCACGGCTTAGGCTCAAAGGTAGAGTTGAGGTATCACAACACGGCCGCCCCCCCTCCCCCCCAAGGTCGCAAACCTAGTATGTATTGCGCGTACGAGGATTCAAACCCAGGACCTACCCCTCCAGAATGGATCTCTATAAGCACTAAGCCAACTCACATGGTGTTCATATGATGTCCAAATGACATTATAAGGGTTCCTATGGGTAAAGGGCATAAAGCAAGGGGGTGTAGTATTAATGGGTAGTTTTCAAAAATATGAATGATAACAAAGTTAGTTGAATAATACAAAATTGACGCTGTCGGAATTTCAAAATTTGCAACTTCAAGCTTGAATAACATCTCAACCATTGTTCGATTGACCAGCTGTAAGAAGGAAAGTGGACTACACATGGTGAAACTATTTCTTATGATATTCAGCAACACAGTCATACTCTGGTTGGTCATTGTGCATGGTAGCCACACCGTGCCACCACTTATCGAAGGTCTTTGTGCTTGCTAGTTGATACCGAGTATTCCCAAACCATTGTTTCTCCCTTTGCATGTTTTTGGCTTGTATTATGAGTTGTGAACGTTGACCACACACAGTAAACTTCTTTGGTCATGAGCAGTGATGTATGCCTACTTGGGTAGGTCATTGTGGACGGTAGCCACACCATGCCAATACATGCAAAAATCTTTGTACCTGCTAGAAGATACATAGTGTTTTGAAACCATGTTTTCCCCCTCTGACCATTTGTGACGCATGTTATGGGTTGTGCACGTTGACCACTCATATTGAAATTCTTTGGTCATGGTCAGTGACATATGCCTAGTTTGGTTTGTCACTATACGTGGTTACCACGCCGTGTCAATACGTATTGAAGGTCTTTGTATTTTCTAGTTGATAGCTAGTGTTCCCACCCCATTGTTACTCCCTCTGACTATGAGTGACTCATGTGGTAAGTTGTCAACACTGACTACATGAAGTGAAATTCATTATGAGTTGTCAATGTTGACCACACACAGCGGATTGCTTTGGTCAAAGGCAGTACATATGCCTACTCTGGTCGGTCATTGTACATGGTAGCCACGCCGTGCTGCTACTGACTGAAATTCGTTGTACTTGCTAGTTGATAAGTGATATTCCCATAGCATTGTTTCCTCCCCTGACCGTTTGTGACTCGTGTTATGGTTGGTCAACAGTGACCACCCTTATTGAAATTATCTGGTCATGGTCAGTGACATATGCCTAGTTTGGTAGTTTGGTGTGCATATTAGCCACACCGTGCCACTGTGTATCGAAGTTCTTTGTCCTTTCTAGACAATACATAGGGCTCCCAGACCATTGTCTCTCCCTCTGACCATTTGTGACTCGTGTTATGAGTTGTTAATGTTGACCACACATAGTGGACTTCTTTGGTCATAGCTAGTGACATATGCATCCTTTGGTTGGTCACTGTGCACCCTAGCCACACCGTGCCACTATTTGTTGAATATCTGTCTACTTGCTAGTTAATAACTAGTGTTCCCAACCCATGGTTTCCCCCACTAACCATTTGTGACTCGTGTTATGAGTTTTCAACGTTGACCACACACTGTGATATCCGTTTGGTTATGGTTAGTGACATATGCCTACTTTGGTTTGTGCGTGTACATGGTTGCCATGCCGTGTCACTACGTATCGAAGGTATTTGCGCTTTCTTGTTGATCGCTAGTGTTCCCAACCCGTTGTTAGTCCCTCTGAATATCTGTGACTCATGTTGTGAGTTGTCAACATTGACCACATAAAGTGAGATGCTTTGGTCATTTTCAGTGACATATGCATACTTTGCTTGGTCACTGTGTATTGTAGCAATACTGGACCACTACATATTGAAGGTATTTGTACTTTCTACTTGATAACTTGTATTTAGAAACCATTATCTTCCACTCTGACCATTTTTGACTCGTGTTATGAGTTGTCGAAGTTTACCACACATGGTGACATTCTTTGGTGATGGTCAGTGACATATGCATACCTTGGTTGGTCTTTGTGTGTGGTATCCACGCCGTGCCACAACGTATTGAAAGTCATTGTGCTTGCTATTTGATACCTGGTGTTCCCAAACTATTGTTTCTCCCTCTGACTATTTGTGACTCGTATTATGAGTTGTCAACGTTGACCACACACATCGGATTTCTTTGGTCAAAGGCAGTACATATGCCTAGTTTGGCCGGTCATTGTGCATGGTAGCCCCACCATGCTACTAGTGATTGAAGGGCGTCGTATTTCCTAGTTGAGAACTGATATTCCCAGACCATTGTTTTCCCCTCTGACCGTTTGTGACTCGTGTCATGGTTGGTGAACCTTGTCCACCCATATTGAAATTCTTTGGTCATGGTCAGTGACGTATGCCTTGTTCGGTTGTTTGGTGTGCATAGTAGCCACACCGTACCACTACGTATTGAACTTATTTGTCCTTTCTAGTCCATGCATAGGGTTCCCAAACCATTGTATCCCCCTCTGACCATTTGTGACCCGTGTTATGAGTTGTCAATGTTTACAACGCATACTGGATTTCTTTGGTCATAGCCAGTGACAAATTCATCCCTTTGTCGGTCACTGTGCACGCTAGCCAGACCGTGCCACTACTTGTTGAAGTTCTTTGCAATTGCTAGTTGAAAACTAGTCTTCCCAACCCATTTTCCCCCTCTGACCATTTGTGACTCCTGTCATGAGTTTTCAATATAGACCACACACTGTGAAATTTGTTTGGTCATGGTTTGTGACATCTGCATAACTTGGTTTGTCACCGTGCATGGTTGCCACGCCGTGTCACTACATATTAGAGGTATTTGTGCTTTCTAGTTAATAGCTAGTGTTCCCAAACCATTGTTACCCCCCTTTGACTATCTGTGACTCGTGTTGTGAGTTGTCAACGCTGACGTTGACAACTCACAACACGAGTCAACACTGATGAAGTGGAATTTGTTGGTCATGGTCTGTGACATATGCATACTTTGGTTTGTTACTATGCATGGTAGCCACGCTGTGCCACAACACATTGAATGTATTTGTACTTGCTACTTGATAACTAGTATTCAAGAACCATTGTCTTCCACTCTGACCATTTCTGACGCGTGTTATGAGCTGTCAAAGTTTACCACATTTAGAGACATTGTTTGGTCATGGTCAGTGACATATGCCTACATTGGTTGGTCATCGTGCATGGCATCCACACCGTGCGACAACTTGTTGAAGGTCCTTGTGCTTGCTAGTTGATACCCGGTGTTCCAATACCATTGTTTCCCCCTCTGACCATTTTTGATTTGTATTATGAGGTGTCAACGCTGTCCACACACAGCGGATTTCTCTGGTCAAAGGCAGTACATATGCCTACTTTGGGCGGTCATTGTGCATGGTAGCCACACCGTGCTTATACCGATTGAAGGTCGCTGTACTTGCTAGTTGAGAGCTGATATTCCCTGACCATGGTTTCCCCTTCTGACCGTTAGTGACTCGTGTTATGGTTGGTGAATGTTGACCACCCATATTGAAATTCTTTGGTCATGGTCAGTGACATATGCCTACTGTGTTTCTGACCACCGTGTTTCTGACCAGTGTGTTTCTAACCACTGTGTTTCTGACCAGTGTGTTTCTGACCACTGTGTTTCTGACCAGTGTGTTGCTCACCACTGTGTTTCTGACATCTGTGTTTCTGACCAGTGTGTTTCTGACCAGTGTGTTTATGACCAGTGTGTCTCTGACCATCGTGTTTCTGACCAGTGTGTTTCTGACCAGTGTGTTTCTGACCAGTGTGTTTCTGACCAGTGTGTTTCCCACCACTGTGTTTCTGACCCATGTGTTTCCGACCACCGTCTTTCTGACCAGTGTGTTTCTCACCACTGCATCTCTGGCCAGTGTGTTTCTGACCAGTGTGTTTCTGACCACTGTCTTTCTGACCAGTGTGTTTCTGACCATTGTGTTTATGACCACTCTGTTTCTGATCAGTGTGTTTCTGACCACTGTGTTTCTGACAACCATGTTTCTTACCAGTGTGTTCCTGACCAGTGTATTTCTGACCACTGTGTTTTTGACCACTCTGTTTCTGACCAGTGCGTTTCTGACCACTGTCTTTCTGACCACCGTGTTTCTGACCAGAGTGTTTGTGGCCACTGTGTTTCTGAACACTGTGTTTCTGCCCAGAGTGTTTCTGACCAGTGTGTTTCTGACCAGTGTGTTTCTGACCAGTGTGTTTTTGCCCACTGTATTTCTGACCACCGTGTTCCTGACCACGTTGTTTCTGACCAGTGTGTTTGTCACCAGTGTGTTTCTGACCAGTGTGTTTCGGACCACTGTGTTTCTGACCAGGGTGTGTCTGACCATTGTGTTTCTGACCACTGTGTTTCTGACCACTGTGTTTCTGACCAGTGTGTTTCTGACCAGTGGGTTTCTGACCACTGTGTTCTGACCAGTGTGTTTCTGAACAGTGTGTTTCTGACCAGTGTGTTTCTGACCAGTGTGTTTTTGACCACTGTATTTCTGACCACCGTGTTCCTGACCACATTGTTTCTGACCAGTGTGTTTGTCACCAGTGTGTTTCTGACCAGTGTGTTTCGGACCACTGTGTTTCTGACCAGGGTGTTTATGACCATTGTGTTTCTGACCACTGTGTTTCTGACCACTGTGTTTCTGACCAGTGTGTTTCTGACCAGTGGGTTTCTGACCACTGTGTTCTGACCAGTGTGTTTCTGAACAGTGTGTTTCTGACCACTGCGTTTCGGACCAGTGTGTTTCCAACCACTGTGTTTCTAACCACTGTGTTTCTAACTACTATGCTTCTGACCACTGTGGTACTGACCACTGTATTTCTGACCACTCTATTTCTGACCAGTGTGTTTCTGAGCAACTGTTATTGTGGCAACTGTGTTTCTGACAACTGTGTTTCTGACCAGTGTGTTTCGGACCACTATGTTTCTGACCACTCTGTTCCTGACCAGTGTGTTTCTGACCAGTGTGTTCCTGACAAGTGTGTTTCTGACCACTGTATTTCTGACCAGTGTGTTTCTGACCAGTGTGTTTCTGACCAGTGTGTTTTTGACCAGTGTGTTTCTGACCACTGTGTTTCTGACCACTGTGTTTCTGACCACTGTGTTTCTGACCACTGTGTTTCTGACCACTGTGTTTCTGACCACTGTGTTTCTGACCACTGTGTTTCTGACCACTGTGTTTCTGACCACTGTGTTTCTGACCACTGTGTTTCTGACCACTGTGTTTCTGACCACTGTGTTTCTGACCACTGTGTTTCTGACCACTGTGTTTCTGACCACTGTGTTTCTGACCACTGTGTTTCTGACCACTGTGTTTCTGACCACTGTGTTTCTGACCACTGTGTTTCTGACCACTGTGTTTCTGACCACTGTGTTTCTGACCACTGTGTTTCTGACCACTGTATTTCTGACCAGTGTGTTTCTGACCAGTGTGTTTCTGACCAGTGTGTTTTTGACCAGTGTGTTTCTGACCACTGTGTACCTGACCCCTGTTTTTCTGACCAGTGTGTTTCTGACTAGGGTGTTTCTGACCACTGTGTTTCTGACCAGTGTGTTTCTCACCAGTGTCTTTCTGACCACTGTGTTTCTGAGCAGTGTGTTTCTGACGCCTGTGTTTGTGACCACTGTGTTTCTGACCACTGAGATTCTGACCACTACGTTTCTAACCACTGTGTTTCTGACCACTGTGTTTCTGACCATTGTGTTTCTGACCACTGTGTTTCTGACCACTGTGTTCCCGGCCAGTGTGTTTCTAAGCACTTTGTTTATGACCAATGTGGTTCTGACCAGTGTGTCTCTGACCAGTGTGTTTCTGACCAGTGTGTTTCTGATCACTGTGTTTCTGACCAGTGTGTTTCTGACCAGTGTGTTCATGACCACTGTGTTTTTTACCATTGTGTTTCTGACCACTGTGTTTCTGACCACTGTGTTTCTGACCACTGTATTTCTGACCACAGTGTTTCTTACCACTGCATTTCTGACCAGTGTGTTTCCGACCAGTGTGTGTCTGACGACTGTGTTTCAGACCACTGTGTTTCTGACCACTGTGTTTATGACAGTGTGTTTCTGACCACTTTGTTTCTGACCAGTGTGTTTCTGACATGTGTGTTTCTGACCAGTGTGTTTCCGACCACTGTGTTTCTGACCCATGTGTTTCCGACCACCGTCTTTCTGACCAGTGTGTTTCTGACCACTGCATCTCTGGCCAGTGTGTTTCTGACCAGTGTGTTTCTGACCACTGTCTTTCTGACCAGTGTGTTTCTGACCATTGTGTTTATGACCACTCTGTTTCTGATCAGTGTGTTTCTGACCACTGTGTTTCTGACCACCATGTTTCTTACCAGTGTGTTCCTGACCAGTGTATTTCTGACGACTGTGTTTCTGACCACTCTGTTTCTGACCAGTGCGTTTCTGACCACTGTCTTTCTGACCACCGTGTTTCTGACCAGTGTGTTTGTGGCCACTGTGTTTCTGAACACTGTGTTTCTGCCCAGAGTGTTTCTGACCAGTGTGTTTCTGACCACCGTGTTTCTGACCAGTGTGTTTGTGGCCACTGTGTTTCTGAACACTGTGTTTCTGCCCAGAGTGTTTCTGACCAGTGTGTTTCTGACCAGTGTGTTTCTGACCAGTGTGTTTTTGCCCACTGTATTTCTGACCACCGTGTTCCCGACCACATTTTTTCTGACCAGTGTGTTTGTCACCAGTGTGTTTCTAACCAGTGTGTTTCGGACCACTGTGTTTCTGACCAGGGTGTTTCTGACCATTGTGTTTCTGACCACTCTGTTTCTGACCACTGTGTTTCTGACCAGTGTGTTTCTGACCAGTGGGTTTCTGACCACTGTGTTCTGACCAGTGTGTTTCTGAACAGTGTGTTTCTGACCACTGCGTTTCGGACCAGTGTGTTTCCAACCACTGTGTTTCCGACCACTGTGTTTCTGACTACTATGCTTCTGACCACTGTGGTACTGACCACTGTATTTCTGACCACTGTATTTCTGACCAGTGTGTTTCTGAGCAACTGTTATTGTGGCAACTGTGTTTCTGACAACTGTGTTTCTGACCAGTGTGTTTCGGACCACTGTGTTTCTGACCACTCTGTTCCTGACCAGTGTGTTTCTGACCAGTGTGTTCCTGACAAGTGTGTTTCTGACCACTGTATTTCTGACCAGTGTGTTTCTGACCAGTGTGTTTCTGACCAGTGTGTTTTTGACCAGTGTGTTTCTGACCACTGTGTTCCTGACAAGTGTGTTTCTGACCACTGTATTTCTGACCAGTGTGTTTCTGAGCAACTGTTATTGTGGCAACTGTGTTTCTGACAACTGTGTTTCTGACCAGTGTGTTTCGGACCACTGTGTTTCTGACCACTCTGTTCCTGCCCAGTGTGTTTCTGACCAGTGTGTTCCTGACAAGTGTGTTTCTGACCACTGTATTTCTGACCAGTGTGTTTCTGACCAGTGTGTTTCTGACCAGTGTGTTTTTGACCAGTGTGTTTCTGACCACTGTGTACCTGACCCCTGTTTTTCTGACCAGTATGTTTCTGACTAGGGTGTTTCTGACCACTGTGTTTCCGACCAGTGTGTTTCTCACCAGTGTCTTTCTGACCACTGTGTTTCTGAGCAGTGTGTTTCTGACCCCTGTGTTTGTGACCACTGTGTTTCTGACCACTGAGATTCTGACCACTACGTTTCTGACCACTGTGTTTCTCACCACTGTGTTTCTGACCATTGTGTTTCTGACCACTGTGTTTCTGACCACTGTGTTCCCGACCAGTGTGTTTCTAAGCACTTTGTTTATGACCAATGTGGTTCTGACCAGTGTGTCTCTGACCAGTGTGTTTCTGACCAGTGTGTTTCTGACCACTGTGTTTCTGACCAGTGTGTTTCTGACCAGTGTGTTCATGACCACTGTGTTTTTTACCATTGTGTTTCTGACCACTGTGTTTCTGACCACCGTGTTTCTGACCA
>SZWC01015842.1:21445-40446 GCA_023375785.1 Penium margaritaceum | reverse complement strand
ACAACTCATAATTCGAGTCACAATTAGTCAGAGGGGGAAACAATTATTTGGGAACACTATGTATCAACCAGCAAGCACAACGACCTTCAATACGTTGTGGCACGGTGTGGATACCATGCACGCTGACCAACCAAGGTATGCATATGTCACTGACCATGACCGAAGAATGTCAGCATGTGTGGTAAACTTTGACAGCTCATAACACGAGTCACAAATGGTCAGAATGAACAATAATGGTTTCTAAATACTAGGTATCGACTAGCAAGTGCAAGTATCTTCAATGTGTAGTGGCACGGTGTGGCTACAATGTACAGGGACCAACCAAAGTATGCACATGTCACTGACCATGACCAAAGAATTGTACTTCATGTCGTCAAACTTGACAACTCACAACAAGAGTCAGAGATATTAAGAGGGACTAACAAAGGTTTGGGAACACTAGCTATCAACTAGAAAGCACAAAGACGTTCGATACATAGTGACACGGCGTGGTAACCATGTACAAGAACGAACTAAAGTAGGCATATGTCACAAACCATGACCAAACGGATTTCACTGTGTGTGCACCACTCCGCAACCAGTTCGCACCACTCCGCAACCAGTTTGAACCACTCCGCAAACAGTCCGCACCACTCTGCAACCCGTTCGCACCACTCTGCAACCAGTTCGCACCACTCCGCAGCAGTTCGCACCACTCCGCAACCAGTTCGCACAACTCCACAACCAGTTTGCACCACACCGCAATCCGTTTGCACCAATCGGCAACCAGTTCACACCACTGCGCAACCAGTTCGTACCAGTCCGCAACCAGTTTGCACCACTCCGCATCCAGTCTGCACAACTCCGCAACCAGTTCGCACCACTCCGCAACCATTTCGCACGAATCCACACCCAATTTACACCACTCGCAACCATTTCGCACCACAACGCACCCAGTTCGCACCATTCCGCAACCAGTTGGCACCACTCCGCAAACAGTTAGCACCACTCCGCGACCACTTCGCACCATTCCGCAACCAGTTCACACCACTCCGCAACGAGTTTGCATCACTCAGCAACTAGTTTGCACCACTCCGCAACCCGTTCGCACCACTCCGCAACCAGTTCGCACCACTCCGCAACAAGTTCGCACCACTCCACAACCAGTTCGCACCACTCCGCAACCCGTTCGCACCACTCCGCAACCAGTTCGCACCACTCCGCAACAAGTTCGCACCACTCCACAACCAGTTCGCAGCACTCCGCAACCCGTTCGAACCACTCCGCAACCAGTTCGCACCACCCTGCAACCAGTTCGCACCACTCCACAACCAGTTCGCACCACTCCGCAACCAGTTTGCACCACTCCGAAACCAGTTCGCACAACTCCGCACCCAGTTCGCACCATTCTGCGACCAGTTCGGACCACTCCGCATGCTGTTCGCACCACTCCGCAAGCAGTTCGCACCACTCCGCAACTTGTTTGCACCACTCCGCAATCAGTTCGCACCTCTCCGCAACCAGTTCGCACCACTCCGCATCCATTTTGCACCACTTGGCAATTAGTTTGCACCAATCCGCAACCAGTTTACACCAATCCGCAACCAGTTTGCACCACTCCGCAACCAGATCACACCACTCCGCAAACCGTTCGCACCACTCTGCAACCAGCTTGCACCACTCCCCAACCAGCTTGCACCACTCCGTATCCAGTTCGCACCACCCCGCAACAAGTTCACACCACTCCGCAACCAGTTCGCACCACTCCGCACCCAGTTTGCACCATTCTGCGACCAGTTCGCATCACTCCGCAAGCAGTTCGCACCACTCCGCAAGCAGTTTGCACCACTCCGCAACTTGTTTGCACCACTCCGCAATCAGTTCGCACCACTCCGCAACCAGTTCGCACCCCTCCGCGACCAGTTCGCACCACTCTGCAACCAGTTCGCACCACTCCGTAACCAGTTCGCACCACTCCGCAACCAGTTCGTACCACTCCGCAACCAGTTCGCACCAGTCCGCATCCAGTTCGCACCCCTCCGCAACCAGTTCGCACCACTCCGCACCCAGTTTGCACCATTCTGCGACCAGTTCGCATCACTCCGCAAGCAGTTCGCACCACTCCGCAAGCAGTTTGCACCACTCCGCAACTTGTTTGCACCACTCCGCAATCAGTTCGCACCACTCCGCAACCAGTTCGCACCCCTCCGCGACCAGTTCGCACCACTCTGCAACCAGTTCGCACCACTCCGTAACCAGTTCGCACCACTCCGCAACCAGTTCGTACCACTCCGCAACCAGTTCGCACCACTCCGCAGCCAGTTTGCACCACTCCGCAACCAGTTTGCACCACTCCGCAACCAGATCACACCACTCCGCAAACCGTTCGCACCACTCTGCAACCAGCTTGCACCACTCCCCAACCAGCTTGCACCACTCCGCATCCAGTTCGCACCACTCCGCAACCAGTTCACACCTCTCCGCAACCAGTTCGCACCAGTCCGCAACCAGTTCGCACCACTCCGCAACCAGATCGCTTCACTCCACAACCAGTTTCCACCACACCACAATCAGTTTGCACCACTCCGCAACCAGTTCGCACCACTCCCCAACCCGTTCGCACCACTCCACAACCAGTTTGCACCACACGGCAATCAGGTTGCACCACCTGGAAACCAGTTTGCACAACTCCGCATCCAGTTCGCACCACTCCGCATCCAGTCCTCACCACTCCGCAACCAGGTCGCACCACTCCGCAACCAGTTTGCAAGAATCCGTGACCAATTTGCACCACTTTGCCACCAGTTCGCACCACTCTTCACCCAGTTCGCACAATTCCGCGACCATTTCCCACCACTCCGCAACCAGTTCGCACCACTCCAAAGCCAGTTCGCACCACTCCGCAACTAGTTCGCACCATTCCGCAACCAGTTTGCACCACTCTGCAACCAGTTTGCACCACTCCGCAACCAGTTTGCACCACTCCGCAACCAGTTTCCGCCACTCCACAACCAGTTCGCACCACTCCGCAACCAGTTCACACCACTCCGCATCCAGTTGGCATCACTCCGCAACCAGTTCACACCACTCCGCATCCAGTTGGCATCACTCCGCAACCAGTTCACACCACTCCGCATCCAGTTGGCATCACTCCGCAACCAGTTCACACCACTCCGCATCCAGTTGGCATCACTCCGCAACCAGTTCACACCACTCCGCATCCAGTTGGCATCACTCCGCAACCAGTTCACACCACTCCGCATCCAGTTGGCATCACTCCGCAACCAGTTCACACCACTCCGCATCCAGTTGGCATCACTCCGCAACCAGTTCACACCACTCCGCATCCAGTTGGCATCACTCCGCAACCAGTTCACACCACTCCGCATCCAGTTGGCATCACTCCGCAACCAGTTCACACCACTCCGCATCCAGTTGGCATCACTCCGCAACCAGTTCACACCACTCCGCATCCAGTTGGCATCACTCCGCAACCAGTTCACACCACTCCGCATCCAGTTGGCATCACTCCGCAACCAGTTCACACCACTCCGCATCCAGTTGGCATCACTCCGCAACCAGTTCACACCACTCCGCATCCAGTTGGCATCACTCCGCAACCAGTTCACACCACTCCGCATCCAGTTGGCATCACTCCGCAACCAGTTCACACCACTCCGCATCCAGTTGGCATCACTCCGCAACCAGTTCACACCACTCCGCATCCAGTTGGCATCACTCCGCAACCAGTTCACACCACTCCGCATCCAGTTGGCATCACTCCGCAACCAGTTCACACCACTCCGCATCCAGTTGGCATCACTCCGCAACCAGTTCACACCACTCCGCATCCAGTTGGCATCACTCCGCAACCAGTTCACACCACTCCGCATCCAGTTGGCATCACTCCGCAACCAGTTCACACCACTCCGCATCCAGTTGGCATCACTCCGCAACCAGTTCACACCACTCCGCATCCAGTTGGCATCACTCCGCAACCAGTTCACACCACTCCGCATCCAGTTGGCATCACTCCGCAACCAGTTCACACCACTCCGCATCCAGTTGGCATCACTCCGCAACCAGTTCACACCACTCCGCATCCAGTTGGCATCACTCCGCAACCAGTTCACACCACTCCGCATCCAGTTGGCATCACTCCGCAACCAGTTCACACCACTCCGCATCCAGTTGGCATCACTCCGCAACCAGTTCACACCACTCCGCATCCAGTTGGCATCACTCCGCAACCAGTTCACACCACTCCGCATCCAGTTGGCATCACTCCGCAACCAGTTCACACCACTCCGCATCCAGTTGGCATCACTCCGCAACCAGTTCACACCACTCCGCATCCAGTTGGCATCACTCCGCAACCAGTTCACACCACTCCGCATCCAGTTGGCATCACTCCGCAACCAGTTCACACCACTCCGCATCCAGTTGGCATCACTCCGCAACCAGTTCACACCACTCCGCATCCAGTTGGCATCACTCCGCAACCAGTTCACACCACTCCGCATCCAGTTGGCATCACTCCGCAACCAGTTCACACCACTCCGCATCCAGTTGGCATCACTCCGCAACCAGTTCACACCACTCCGCATCCAGTTGGCATCACTCCGCAACCAGTTCACACCACTCCGCATCCAGTTGGCATCACTCCGCAACCAGTTCACACCACTCCGCATCCAGTTGGCATCACTCCGCAACCAGTTCACACCACTCCGCATCCAGTTGGCATCACTCCGCAACCAGTTCACACCACTCCGCATCCAGTTGGCATCACTCCGCAACCAGTTCACACCACTCCGCATCCAGTTGGCATCACTCCGCAACCAGTTCACACCACTCCGCATCCAGTTGGCATCACTCCGCAACCAGTTCACACCACTCCGCATCCAGTTGGCATCACTCCGCAACCAGTTCACACCACTCCGCATCCAGTTGGCATCACTCCGCAACCAGTTCACACCACTCCGCATCCAGTTGGCATCACTCCGCAACCAGTTCACACCACTCCGCATCCAGTTGGCATCACTCCGCAACCAGTTCACACCACTCCGCATCCAGTTGGCATCACTCCGCAACCAGTTCACACCACTCCGCATCCAGTTGGCATCACTCCGCAACCAGTTCACACCACTCCGCATCCAGTTGGCATCACTCCGCAACCAGTTCACACCACTCCGCATCCAGTTGGCATCACTCCGCAACCAGTTCACACCACTCCGCATCCAGTTGGCATCACTCCGCAACCAGTTCACACCCCTCCGCAACCAGTTCGTACCACTCCGCAACCAGTTCGCACTACTCCGCAACCAGTTCGGACCACTCCGCAACCAGTTCGCACCACTCCACAACCAGTCCACATCACTCCGCAACCAGTTCGCACCACTCCGCAACCAGTTCGCACCACTCCGCAACCAGTCCGCACCACTCCGCAACTAGTTGGCACCACTCCGCAACCAGTTCACACCACTCCACAACCAGTTCGCACCACACCGCAATCAGTTTGCTCCATTCCGCAACATGTTTGCACCACTCCGCAACCCGTTTGCACCACTCCTCAACCAGTTCGCACCACTCCACAACCAGTTTGCATCACACTGCAATCAGGTACGTACACGCACTTACACGTACTTACATGCACTCACACACACTTACACGCACTTACACCCACTTACACACACTTGTACACACTTACACGTACTTACACGTGCTTACATGTACTTGCATGTACTTACACGCACTTTCTTGCACTTATCCATACTTACACGTACTTAAACGTACTTACACGCACTCACACAAACTTACGCGTACTTACACGCACTTACATGTACTTTCACACACTTACATGCACTTATACATAATTACACGCACTTACACGCACTTATACGCACTTACACGCACTTACACAAACTTACATTCAATTAGACGAACTAGCACATATTTACATGCACTTACACAAACTTACACGCACTTACATGTACTTACACGCATTTACACGTACTTACACGCACTTACACGTACTTGCACGCACTTACACACACTTACACGTGCTTACACATATTCACACACACTTGCATGCACTTACACGTGCTCACTTGCACTTACACGTACTTACATGTACCTACACACACTTACACATACTTACACGCACTTAAACACAATTACACACCTTTACACAAACGTACATGCACTTACACCCACTTACACGCACTGATACACACACCACGTACTTACACGCACTTACACGCACTAACACGTACTTACACACACTTACACACACTTACATGCACATACACGCATTAACACACACTTACACCCACTGACACGCACTTACATGCAGTTACACACAGTTATACGCACTTACACGCATTTACTCGCACTTGCAGGCACTTACACGTACTTACACGCACTTTCACGTACTGACACAAACATACAAATACTTTCACGTACTTACACGTACTTACACGCACTTGCACAAACTTACATGCACTTACACGCACTAACACGCACTTACATGCACGTACACGCACTTGTACACACTTACACGAACTAACTCTAACCTACATGCACTTACACACACTTACACGCACTTACACACAAATACATGCACTTACACGTACTTACATGTATTTACACGTACTTACACGTACTTTCACAAAATCACACACATTTACATGCACTTACATACACTTACACGCAGTTACATGCACTTATACGCACTTACCCATACGATCACGCACTAACACGCACTTACACGTACTCACGTGCACGCACACAAACTTACACGCACCTACACGCACTTACATGCACTTATACGCACTTGCACGCACTTGCACGCACTTACACACACTCACACGCACTTACATGAAGTAACACGAACCTACACGTACCTACACCCACTTACACGCAACTACACGCACTTACACGCACTTTCACGCACTTACACATACTTTTGGCTTAGACGCACTTACACGTACTTACACGCACTTACACGCACTTACCCGCACTCGCACGCACTGACACAAACTTACACACACTTACACCCACAGACATGCAGTTACTCACACTTGCACGCACTTACACGCACTTACACATACTTACACGCACTTACACACACTTACACGTACTTGCATGCACAAACACGTACCTACACGTACTTACACCATCTTACACGCATTTACACGCACTTACACGCACTTACACGCACTTACACGCAGTTACAGACACTTACACGTAACTATATACACTTACACACATTTACACGTACTTACAGGCACTTACACATACTTTCACGCAATTACACGCACTTACACGCACTTACATGTACTTCCACGCACTCACACGTACTTACACACATTTACACGCACTTACACCAACTTCCACACATTGACATGCACTGACACGCACTTGCACGCACTTAACACGCACGTACACACGCTTACATGCACTTACCCGCACTCACAAGCACTTGCACGATACATTCACTTACACATACTAGCATGCACTTACATGACTTACACGCACTTACACACATTTACACGAACGTACACACACTTTCACGCACTTAGACACACTTACACGCATTTACACGAACCAACACAAACCTACACATATCTACACGCACTTGCACGCAATTACACGCACTTACACACACTTACACGCACTTACATATACTTTCGTACACTTACACGCACTTACAAGTACTTGCACGTACTTGCACGCACTTACACGCATTTCCACGTACTTACACGCACTTACATGTACTTACATACACTTACACGTACTAACAGGAACTCACACGCACTTCCACGCACTTACACGTACTTACACGTACTCACACGCACTTATGCGCACTTACACGTACTTACACGTACTTACACACACTTACATACACTTACACGCACTTTCACACACTTACACACACTTACACACACTTATACGCACTTACACACACTTACATGCACTTACAAGCACTTACACAAACTTGCATTCACTTAGACGTACTAACACGTACTTACATGCACTTATATGCACAAACGTACTTACACGTACTTACATGCACTTACACGCACTTACACACACTTACACGCACTTGCACGCATTTACAAGCACTTACACTTACTTATACGTATTTACACACACTTGCATGCACTTACACGCACATACCTGCACTTACACGTACTTACACGTACTTACATGCACTTACACGCACTTACATACACTTAAACATACTTACATGCATATGCACGCACTTACACACTCTTACACGTACTTACACGCACTTATGCGAACTTACATGTACTTACACGAACTTACACGTACTTACACGCACTTACACGCACGTATAGGCACTTACACGCACTTACACATACTTATACTTACTTACACGCACTTATACACACTTACACACAATTACATGCACTTACACGTACTTACACACACTTAAACACACTTACACGTATTTACACGAACTTACACGTACTTACATGCACTTGCACACACTTACACGCACTTACACGCACTTGCACGTACTTACACGCACTTACACGCACTTACATGTGCTTACACATACTTACACGCACTTACACGCATTTTCACACACCAACACACACTTACATGAACGTACACGCACTTACACACACTTACACACACTGATAGGCACTTATACGCACTTATACGTACTTACATGCACTTACACGCACCTACACACACTTACACTCACGTACACGAACTTATACAAACTTGCACGTACCTACACCGACTTACACGCACTTACATGCACTTGCACGAACTTACACGTACTTACACGTACTATAAGAACTTACCCGCACTTGCACCAGCTTACACGCACTAACACGCACTGAAATGCACTTACATGCACTTACACACACTTACACACACTTAAACACACTTGCACACACTTACACGTACTTACACGCACTTACACGTACTTCATTTATGACAGGGTGCTGATTTGCAGCGGGGTGTTGATTTGCGACATGGTATTGATTTGCGAAAAGGTGTTGATTTGCAACAAGGTGTTGATTTGTGACAAACTGTTGATTTGCGACAGGATGTCGATTTGTGCCAGGGTGTTGAATTGCACAGGGTATTGATTTGTGGAAGGGTGTTGATTTACAACAAGGTGTTGATTTGCGACACGGTGTTGATTTGCCACAGGGTGTTGATTTGCGACAGGGTATTGATTTTCGACATGGTGTTTATTTGCGACATTGTGCTGGTTTGCGACAGGATGTTGATATGCGACAAGATATTGATTTGCGACAGGGTGTTGATTTGCGACAGGGTGTTGATCTGCGACACGATGTTGATTTGCGACATGGTGTTCAGTTGCGACACGGTGTTGATTTGCGATAGGGTCTGAATTTACGACGGGGTATTGATTCACGACAGGGTGATGATTTGCAACAGAGTGTTGATTTGCGATAGGGTGTTGAATTGCGAAGGGTGTCAATTTGGGACAGGATGTTGATTTGTGACAAGGTGTTCATTTGCGAAAGGTATTGATTTGCGACAGGGTGCTGATTATCGACAGGGTGTTGATTTGCAACAGGGTGTGGATTTGCGACAGGGTGTTGATTCGCAACAGGGTATTGATTTGCGACATGGTGTTGATTTTTTACAGGGTGTTGATTTGCAAGATGCTGCTGATTTGCGATAGGGTAATGATTTGCGACAGGGTGTTGATTTTGGACAGGGTGTTGATTTGCGACAAGGTGTTGGTTTGTAACAAGGTGTTGATTTGCAACAAGGTGTTGATATGTGACAGGGTGTTGATTTGTGAGAGGGTGTTCATTTGCGACATGGTATTGATTTGCGACAAGGTATTGATTTGCGACACGGTTTTGATATGCGACAGGGTGTTGATTTGCGACAGGGTGTTGATTTGCGACAGGGTGTTCATTTGCGACATGGTGTTTATTTGCGACAGGGTGCTGATCTACAACATGGTGTTGATTTGCGACAGGATGTTGATTTGCGACAGGGTGTTGATTTGTGACATGGTGTTGATTTGCAACAGGGTGTTTATTTGCGACATGGTGTTCAGTTGCGACACGGTGTTGATTTGCGATAGGGTCTGGACTTGGGACGGGGTATTGATTAACGACAGGGTGATGATTTGCAACATGGTGCTGATTTGCAACATGGTGTTGAATTGCGAAGGGTGTCAATTTGCGACAGGGTGTTGATTTGCGACAAGGTGTTGATTTGCAAAAGGTATTGATTTACGACAGGGTGTTGATTATCAACAGGGTGTTGATTTGCAACAGGGTGTTGATTTGCGAGATGATATTGATTTGAGATAGGGTGTTGACTTGCGACAGGGTGTTGATTTGCAACATGGTGTTGAATTGCGAAGGGTGTCAATTTGCGACAGGGTGTTGATTTGCGACAAGGTGTTGATTTGCAAAAGGTATTGATTTACGACAGGGTGTTGATTATCAACAGGGTGTTGATTTGCAACAGGGTGTGGATTTGCGACAGGGTGTTGATTTGCAACAAGGTATTGATTTGCAAGAGGGTGTTGATTTGCAACAGGGTGTTGATTTGCGAGATGATATTGATTTGTGATAGGGTGTTGACTTGCGACAGGGTGTTGATTTGCGACAGGGTGTTGATTTGCAACAGTGTGTTGATTTGTAACAAGGTGTTGATTTGCAACAATGTGTTAACTTATGACAGGGCGTTGATTTGTGACAGGGTGTTAATTTGGGGCATGGTCTTGATTTGGGACAAGGTATTGATTTGCGACAAGGTGTTCATATGCGACAGGGTGTTGATTTGCACCAAGGTGTTGATTGGGACAGGGTGTTGATTTGCGACAGGGTGTTGATTTGGAACATGGTGTTTTTTTGCGACAGGGTGCTGATTTACGACAGGATGTTGATATGCGACAGGATGTTGATTTGCGACAGTGTTTTGATTTGCGACAGGGTGTTGATTTGCGATAGGATGTTGATTTGCGACATGGTGTTTTGTTGCGACACGGTGTTGATTTGCAATAGGGTCTGGACTTGCAACGGGGTATTGATTCACGACAGGGTGATGATTTGCAACAGAGTGTTGATTTGCGACATGGCGTTGAATTGTGAAGGGCGTCAATTTGCGACAGGGTGTTGATCGGCGACAAGGTGTTGATTTGCGAAAGGTATTGATTTGCGACAGGGTATTCATTTGTGACAGGGTGCTGATTTGCAACAGGGTGTGGATTTCCGACAGTGTGTTGATTAGCAACAAGGTATTGACTTACGACAGGGTGTTGATTTGCGACAGGGTGTTGATTTGCGAGAGGCTGTTGATTTGCGATAGGGTGTTGACTTGCGACAGGTTGTTGATTTGCGGCAGGGTGTTGATTTGCGACAAGGTGTTGATTTGCAACAAGGTGTTGATTTGCAACAAGGTGTTGATTTGTGACAGGGTGTTGATTTGTGACAGGGTGTTAATTTGCAACATGGTATTGATTTGCGACAAGGTATTGATTTGCAACAATGTGTTCATTTGCAACAGGGTGTTGATTTGCGACAAGGTGTTGATTTGCGCCAAGGTGTTGAATTGCACAGGGTATTGACTTTCGGCAGGGTATTCATTTGCGGCAAGGTGTTGATTTGCGACATGACGTTGATTCGCGACAGGGTGTTGATTTGCAAGAGGGTGTTCATTTGCGACAGGATGCTGGTTTGCAACAGGGTTTTGATTTGTAATAGGGTGTTTTTCTGCAACAGAGTATTGATTTGCGACATGGTGTTCATTTCCGACGGGGTGTTGATTTGCGACAGGGTGTTGATTTGCGACAGGGTGTTGATTTGCGACAGGGTGTTGATTTGTAACAAGGTGTTGACTTGCGATATGGTGTTAACTTACATTAAGGTATTGATTTGCAACGATGTGTTGATTTGGAACAGGGTGTTTGCGATAGGGTATTGATTTGCGACAAGGTGTTGATTTGCGACAAGGTGTTCGTTTATATGTTTTACTCCTACTTGCCCGCTATGTCGGGAAGTCCGGCAGTTAGAGAGTAGAGTCGGAGACTACCTAATCCAAGTAGGTGAAGTCGCTACACGGAAAAGTCTGGAAGCCAGGTCGGACCTTGGGGAACTGGCTTGCTTTCCTTGAATGTTAGTACAAAACATGGTCCCTGACACAAAACATGTCCAAGGGTTGTACATGCAAGGATGCATGTCTTTTAGGGGTTTTGGAAGACAAGTTATTTCCATGTGGCACAGTTGTGTGCAGACAAAGTCGCCCGTTTCTATTGTAGTTGAAAGGTCGACTTGGCCGACCTGGAGTCGGATAGATCAAGTCGGAGTCTGAACAAAACATAGGTTGATTTGCAACAATGTGTTGATTTGCGACAGGGTGTTCATTTGGAACATGGTGTTCATTTGCGATAAGGTGTTCATTTGCGACTGGGTGTTGATTTGCGACAGGGTGTTGATTTGTAACAGGGTATTCATTTATGAAAGAGTGTTGATTTGCGACCGGGTGATGATTTGCGACAGGCTGTTGATTTGCGACAGATTGTTGATTTGCGATACGATGTTGATTTGCGACAGGATGTTGATTTGCAACTGGTTCTTTAATTTGCGACAGGGTGTTGATTTGTGACAAGGTGTTGATTTGCGACAAGGTGTTGATTTGCCACACGGTGTTGATTCACAATAAAATGTTGAGTTGCGACAAGGTAATGATTTGCAACAAGCTCATGAGTTGGGACAAGGTCATGATTTCGGACAAGCAATTGATACGCAACAAGGTGTTGGTATGTGAAAAGTCTTTGAACTATAGCAATGCTTTGATTTGCAACAAGGTGTTTATTTGCGCCCTACTTGCGTCCTAGTTGCGCCCTACTTGCACCCTAGTCGCGTCTTAGGTGCGTCCTAGTTGTGCCCTAGTTGCCCCCTTCTTGCGCCCTTATTACACCCTACTTACACCCTACTGGCGCCCTACTTGCGCCCTACTTGCACCCTACTTGCGCCCTTTTGGCGCCCTACTTGCACCCTATTCCCGCCCTACTTGTGCCCTAGTTGTGCCCTAATTGAGCCATTGTTGCGCCTTAGTTGTGCCCTACTTGCGCCCTACTTGTGCTATTCTTGCGCCCTAGTTGCGGCCTACTTGCAGCCTAGTTGGGTCTTAGTTACGCCCTAGTTGCACCATAGTTGTGCCCTTTTTGCGTCCTTATTGCACCCTGCTCACACCCTACTGGCGCCCTACTTGCACCTTAGTTGCGCCTCAGTTTGGCACTAGCTACGCCCTAATTGTGCCCTAGTTGTGCCCTAGTTACGTCTTACTTGCGCCCTACTTGCGCCCTACTTGCACCTTAGTTGCGCTGTACTAGCACCCTAGTTGCGCCCTAGTTGCACCCTAGTTGCGCCCTAGTTGCGCCCCAGTTGCGCCCTGGTTGCGCACAAGTTGCAGCATACTTGCGCCCTACTTCCACCGTATTTGCCCCATAGTTGTGCCCCAGTTGGGCACTAGCTACGCCCTAGTTATACCCTAGTTGCGCCCTAGTTGCGTCCAACTTGTGTCCTCTTTGCGCCCTAGTTGCGTCTCAGTTGCGCCCTAGTTGCACCCTAGTTGAGCCCTACTTGGGCCCTAGTTGCGCCCTAGTTGCGCCCTAGTTGCGCCCTAGTTGTGCCTTAGTTGCAGCCTAGTTGCGCCCTAGTTGCGACCTAGTTGCGCCCTAGTTTAGCCCTAGTAGCCCCCGGTTGTGCCCTATTTCCGCCCTAGTTGCGCCCTAGTTGCGCCCTATTTTTGCCCAAGTCGCGCCCTAGTTGCGCCCTAGTCGCGCCCTAGTTGTGCCGTAGTTGCGCACTAGTTGCACCCCAGTTGCGCCCTAGTTGCGCCCTAGCTGCGCCCTAGTTGTGCCCTCGTTGCGCCCTAGTTGCGCCCTAGTTGTGCCCTACTTTCCCCCAGTTGCGCCCTAATTGCGCCCTAGTTGCGCCCTAGTTGCGCCCTAGTTGCGCCCTAGTTGCGCCCAAATCGCGTACTAGTGGCGCCCTAGCCGTGCGCTAGTTGCGCCCTTGTTGCGCACTAGTTGTATCCTAGTTGCACCCTAGTTCCACCCTAGTTGCACCCTAGTCCTGCCCTAGTTGTCTCCTAGCTACGCCCTAGTTGCGCCCTAGTTGCCCCCTAGTTGCACCCTAGTTGTGCCCGGGCACCCTAGTCTCGCCCTAGGTGTGCCGTACTTGCACCCTTGTTACATCCTAGTTACGCACTAGTTGCGCCCTAGTTGTGCCCGAGTTGCGCCCTAGTTGCACCCTAGTTGCGTCCTACTTGCGTCCTACTGGCGCCTACTTGCGCCCTAGTTGCACCTCTGTTAGGCACTAGCTACGCCCTAGTTGTTCCCTAGTTGCGCCCTTAGTTGCGTCCTACTTGCGCCCTAATTACGCCTTAAATGCGCCCTAGGTGTGCCCAACTTTCAGACTAGTTACACCCTAGTTGCGCCCTAGTTGTGCCCTAGTTGCACCCTAGTTGCGCCCTAGTTGCGCCCTAGTTGCGCCCTCGTTGTGCCCTCATTGTACCGTAGCTGTGCCCTAGTTGCACCCTAGTTGCGCCCTAGTTGCTCCCAGTTGCGCTCTAATTGTGCCCTAGTTACGCCCTAGTTACGCCCTAGTTGCGCCCTTGTCGCACCATAGTTGCATCCTAGTTGCGCCCTAGGTGCGCTATAGTTGAGCCTAGTTGCGCCCTAGTTGCACCCTTATTGCCCCTTAGTTGTGCCCTAGTTGCCCCATACTTGTGTCATACTTGCGCCCTAGTTGCGCCCTGCTTGCACCCTAGTTGCGTCTTAGTTGCACCCTAGTTGTGCCATAGTTGTGCCCTTCTTCCGCCCTTATTGCACAATACTTACACCCTACTGGCGCCCTATTTGCGCCGTAGTTGCGCCTCAGTTGGGCACTAGCTACGCCCTAATTGTGCCCTAGTTGTGCCCTAGTTGCATCTTACTTGCGCCCTACTTGCGCCCTAGTTGCACCCTAGTTGCGCCGTAGTTGCCCCCAATTTCGCCCTAATTTCGCCCTAGTTGCGCCCCAGTTGCGCCCTAGTTGCGCCCTAGTTGCGCCTAAGTCGCGCCGTAGTCGCGCCCTAATCGGGCCCTAGTTGCGCCCTAGTTGTGCACTAGTTGCACCCTAGTTGAGCCCTAGTTGCGCCCTAGTTGCACCCTAGTCGTGCCCTAGTTGCATTCTAGTTGCGCCCTAGTTGCACCGTAGTTGCCCCCTGGTTGTGCCCTAGTTGCTCCCGGGCATCCTAGTCTTGCCCTAGGTGCGCCGTACTTGCACCCTAGTTGCACCCCAGTTACACACTAGTTGCGCCCTAGTTGTGTCCTAGTTGCGCCCTAGTTGCGTCTAAGTTGCGCCATACTTGCGCCCTACTGGCGCCTACTTGCACCCTAGTTGCACCTCAGTTGGGCACTAGCTACGTCCTAGTTTTCCCCTAGTTGCGCCCTTAGTTGCGTCCTACTTGCGCCCTATTTGCACAATTAGGGCGCAAGTAGGGCGCAACTATGGCGCAACTAGGATGCATCTAGGGCGCAAGTAGGACGCCAGAAGGGCGCAAGTACGGCGCAAGGAGGGCGCAAGTAGGGCGCCAGTAGGGGGTAAGTAGGGTGCAATAAGGGTGCAAGAAGGGCGCAACTAGGGCGCAACTAGGGCGTACCTAAGAGGCAACTAAGGTGTAAGTAGGGTGCAACTAGGGCGCAAGTAGGCCACAAATCAACGCCTTGTCGCAAATCAAAGCCTTGCTATAGTTCAAAGAATTGTCACATAACAACACCTTGTTGCATGTCAATTGCTTGTCCCAAATCATGAGCTTGTTGCAAATCAAGACATTGTCGCACCTCAACACCTTTTTGCAAATCAACTCCGTGTGGCAAATCAACGCCTTGTCGCAAATCAACACCCTGTCACAAATCAACACCCTGTCGCAAATGAAAGAACCAGTCCCAAATCAACATCCTGTCGCAAATCAACATCCTGTCGCAAATCAAAAACCTGTCGCAAATCAACAGCCTGTCGCAAATCAACACCCGGTCACAAATCAGCACTCGTTCGCAAATAAATACCATGTTACAAATCAACACCCTGTCGCAAATCAACACCCTGTCGCAAATCAACACATTGTCGCAAATCAACACCCTGTTTCAAATCAACACCCTGTCGCAAATCAACACATTGTTGCAAATCAACTTCTGTTTTGTTCCGACTCCGACTTGATCTATCCGTCTCCAAGTCGGCGAAGTCGATCTTTCGACTAGAGTAGATAGCAGGCGACTTTGTCTGCGCGCAACTGTGCCACATGGAAACAACTTGTCTTCCAAAACCCCTAAAGAACATGCATCCTTGCATGTACAGCGCTTGGACATGTTTTGTGTCAGCGACCAGGTTTTGTACTAACATTAAAGGAAAGCAAGCCTGTTCCCAGAGGCCCGTCCTGGCTTCCACACTTATCCGTGTAGCAACTTCACCGACTTGGAGTAGGTAGTCTCCGACTATACTCTCTGACTGCCGGACTTTCTGACTTAGCGGGCGAGTAGGAGTAAAACATAGAAATCAACACCTTGTCGCAAATCAACACCTTGTTGCAAATGAATACCCTGTCGCAAACACCCTATCCCAAATCAGCACCTCATTGCAAATCAACACCTTAACGCTAATTAACACCATATCGCAAGTCAACACCTTGTTACAAATCAACACCCTGTTGCAAACCAACACCCTGTTGCAAATCAAGACCCTGTCGCAAATCGGCACCCTGTCGCAATTGAAGACCATGCTGCAAATCAACACTCTGTCACAAATAAACACCCTATTACAAGTCAACACCGTGTTGCAAATCAGCATCCTGTCGCAAATCAACGTCCTCTTGCAAATCAACACCCCATCGCCAATCAACACCCTGTTGCAAATCAACACCTTGCCACGAATCAATACCCTGCCGCAAATCAATACCATGTGCAATTCAACACCCTGGCGGAAACCAACACCTTGTCACAAATCAACACCTTGTCACAAATGAACACCTTGTCGCAAATCAATACCTTGTCGCAAATCAATACCATGCCGCAAATTAACATCCTGTCACAAATCAACACCTGTCACAAATCAACACCTTGTTGCAAATCAACACCTTGTTGCATATCAACACCTTGTCGCAAATCAACACCCTCTCACAAATCAACACCCTCTCGCAAATCAACACCCTGTCGCAAATCAACAGCCTCTCACAAATCAACATCCTGTCGCAAATAAACACCCCATTGCAAATCAATACCTTGTTGCAAATCAATACCCTGTCGCAAATCCACACCCTGTTGCAAATCAACACCCTGTCGCAAATCAACACCCTGTTGCAAATCAACACCCTGTTGCAAATCAATACCTTTTGCAAATCAACACCTTGTTGCAAATGAGCACCCTGTCGCAAATTGACACCCTTCGTAATTCAACACCCTGTCGCAAATCAGCACTTTGTTGCAAATCATCACATTGTCGCAAATCAATACCCCATCGCAAATCAAGATCCTATCGCAAATCAACACCGTGTTGCAACTGAATACCATGTCGCAAATCAACATCCTGTCGCGAAAAAACACCCTGTCCCAAATCAACACCCTGTCGCAAATCAACACCCTGTCGCAAATAAACATCCTGTCGCAAATCAACATCCTGTCGCAAATCAGCACCCTGTCGCAAATAAACACCATGTCGCAAATCAACACCCTGTCACAAATCAACACCCTGTTGCAAATCAACACCCTGTCGCAAATCAACACCCTGTCGCAAATCAACACCTTGTCGCAAATCAACACCCTGTCACAAATCAACATCCTGTCACAAGTCAACACCCTGTTGCAAATCAACATAATGTCGCAAATCAGCCCCCTGTTGCAAAGCAACACCCTGTCGCAACTCAACACCCTGTCGCAAATCAACACCCTGTCGCAAATCAACCCTCTGTTGCAAATAAACACCCCATACCAAATCAACACGCTGTCGCAAATCAGCACCCTGTCGCAAATCAACACCCTCTTGCAAACCAGCATCCTGTCGCGAATGAACACCTTGTCGCAAATCAACACCTTGTTGCAAATCAACACCCTGCCACAAATCAGTACCATGTGCAATTTAACACACTGGCACAAACCGGCACCCTGTCGCAAGTCAACACTTTGTCGCAAATGAACACCTTGTCGCAAATCAACACCTTGTCGCAAATCAATACCATGTCGCAAGTTAACACCCTTTTGCAAATCAGCACCCTGTCACAAATCAACACCCTGTCGCAAATCAACACCCTGTCGCAAATCAACACCATGTCGCAAATCACAGCCTCTCGTAAATCAACAGCGTGTTGCAAATCAATACCCTGTCGCAAATCAATTCCTTGGTGCAAATCAAAACCCTGTCACAAATCCACACCCCGTTGCAAATCAACATCCTGTCGCAAATCAATACCTTTCGCGAATCAACACCTTGTCACAAATGAACACCCTGTCAAAAATTGACACCCGTTTGCAATTCAAGACCCTGTCGCAAATCAACACTTTGTTGCAAATGAACACCCTGTTGCGAATCAATACCCCGTCGCAAATGCAGACCCTATCGCAATTCAACAATGTGTTGCAACTCAACACCATGTCGCAAATCAAAATCCTGTCGCAGATAAACACCCTGTTGCAAATCAAAACCCTGTCGCATATCAACACCTTGTCGCAAATCAACACCCTGTCGCAAATCAGCATCCTGTCGCAAATCAACACCATGTCGCAAATCAACACCCTGTTGCAAATCAACACCCTGTTGCAATTCAACACACTATCACAAATAAACATCCTGTCGCAAATCAATACCTTATTGCCATTGAACACCCTGTCGCGAATGAGCACCCTGTCGCAAGTCAACACCTTGTAGCAAATCAGCACCCTGTCGCAAATCAACACCTTGTTGCAAATCAACACCCTGTCGCAAATCAACACCCTGTCGCAAATCAACACA